>CAJNDT010004813.1:459287-479402 GCA_905221615.1 Symbiodinium sp. CCMP2592
CCTCAACAAGCCAAGCAAGCCAAGGAACCCAAAGACCAGTGATTAGGATGGTCTCCATGTACCACATGGGAGACGAGCCCACAAGCTTTCCGGAGGAATTCGCACTGAGTGAGAACTCTGAGAGATAGAGATTGAGTACTTCGGAAGAGTTTTGCGGGTTGTTGGTGAAGAAGTTCAGGAAGAGAGGAGTGAGACAGAAGAGTTTTGGATTGGTGATGAAGATGATGAGTTTCAGGACTGTGATGAGGTGAGTGATGATGCATGGCTGGAATGGCATCTAGCAGGAACCCCTATAGGAACTCAGGATCGTGGATACTACTTTGAGTGTCCCAATGGATGTCATGAAACACCGTGGCACCCAAACATGCAGGAATGTGAGAACGGATGTCACCATCCTCCTAGAAGGAACAGAGTGGAGAGAACAGCACCCTCAAGGACCATCACCAGGTTTGCGCGTGCAGCAAGGAACGCGAGAACTCGAGAAATCGAGGTCGTGCTGGATTCAGGAGCCGACATTTCGTTGGCACCGATGTGGATGAAGAAGTATGGAAGAAAGGCACCCAACACTACCAAGGTAGTTTTGCGAGATGCACAAGGATCTCGGATTAAGGTTTCAGACCAAAGGATCATTGAGGTTGAGTTTCGAGATGTTCAAGGAAACATTGTGAAGGTTGAAGAAGTGTTCTTGATTTCATCGGTTGTGCACCCTCTTTTGGCAGTAGGTAAACTGTTGAAGAAAGGCTGGGAGTTCAGAGATGGAACAGCAACAGGCACTTTCCTAACAGAAGGAACAACCAAGATCGCAGTGAACTACAACAACAACTCACTTACAACAAAAGCCTTTGTGAGAGCAGTCAACTGGGAAGCAGAAGCAAAACCTATCCCTATGTACTTGTGCGAGAACTTGAAGGAACTCATTGAAGAGCAGCGTGTAGGTTGGACCAACTGGCGAGACCCTTACCAAGTCCACTTCAGCCTAGGAACCTCAGAACACGTTGATACTTACTTGATGTTTCCACCAGGAAAGTTCGCATATCGAGCAGTGCTTATTGAGGATGATGATCAGTGGTATCTGTTGCATCACAGCATCATGTTTGAGGAACTTGAGGAACCGTTTGGAACAATCTTCGATGGCAGCAAAGAGTACCGCACACTTACGCTAGTATCGCTCAAGGAATTTCCACTGAACCTCATAGGCACCCCCAAGGAAGATGAGGATCGAAAGATGTTTGAAGAGTACACTGAGGATGCATGGTCAATCAGCATGGATGGCACTACACTCACGAGGTACCACAACTCGTTGAGGAAGACCTTGTTCAATCCTCGAGATACCAATGACATTCCAGTAGATATTGGAAACCTCAAGCCAGACAGGTACACGTATGGAGAAGAACCGATCAATAAGGATTTCTTTGAGGATGACAAGTTCTGGACTTTGGATGAGCCTCACAGAGACCCAGAACCACTAGGAGGTTTATCCTGGACAGGACGGAGTGTATTCGAACTCATTGAACCAGTGAACCCCAAGGCCAGAAGACCAAAACAGAAGGTTCACCAACTGGACACAATTCCAGAACAGGAAGAAGAACAGGAAGAGACCTCAGAGGCCCAAGCACCAGCACATAGGCATGAGCTTGCAGGAGAGTTGTCTTTTACATTCAACGGTCATGAGTACAATCAGCAGAACAGCCTCAAGGCCCTGAGAGAGTTGTGCAAGGAACTAGGAGTCTCAAAAGCTGGCTCTAAGCAAGAGATTCTTAGAAGGCTCAGTAGATCCATCATGGAAGCAGAAAGGCACATGGAACTTGTTTCAGGCCAGAAGAAGTACAAAGAGTTTCTAGAAGCTGAACCTCTGAAGGTACCCAAACAGCCAAAGCCGGAGGAAGTCGCAGTTCATAATCTCACACACTTACCTTATGCATCGTGGTGTCCGACGTGTGTAGCATGCAAAGGAAAAGAGTCTCCACACCTTCGTGAGAACCCAGAGAAGGAAAGATCTTCAAGACCAACTTTCTGTATGGATTTCTGTTTTACAGGAACAAGTCATGATGAGGCACCAGCGGCAGTAAGTCTTGTGTGTGTTGATTCTTGGAGTAGGAACATGGTCTGTATCCCGACAGCATCTAAAGGAAAAGATCTGGTAGAGCACCTTTGCGAAGGAGTGACCTACTTGAGTACTCAGCTTGGATATGGAACCATCAACTTGAAGGCAGACAATGAAGGAACAATGATGAAGCTGAAGCAGGTCATCCAGAAGCAGCGAGCATCTTTAGGTCTAGGAACAGTCTTGCAGGACGCAGTCAGTGGCCAGAAGGAAACCAACGGCATGGCAGAGAGAGCAATTCAAACCATTAGGAGACAAGGAACAACCCTGATTAGGCACCTTGAACACAGAACAGGAACATATATTGCTCATACTCATCCAATCTTCAGTTGGGCTTTCAGGCACTCGGCATGGACCTTGAACTGCGAACGGACTGCGATGCCTTGTCAAGTTCTAAGGTGTCACTATAAGAGCTGTGAGCAAGACCGTGTAAAGTGCAAGAGAAGGGGGCACGCTACGCGTCCCTCTACTCTAGGGGGCATGCTACGCATCCCTCATCTTTACCTTTCTATGTGACCGCCAACGCAACGTTTGGCTCAAGTCAATGCCCATAGCTAAGTGCTATATGTGTCTTCTATCCTGAGCAATCAGAGCTATCCCGTTGCCCAGACGAACCGCCGCCGGCAGTGAGTGCAAAAGGAACGGCCGCCGGTTCTGCCTGCATAGGATCGCACGTGTGGAAGTAAGAGGGAGAGACAGGGTCCAGTCTGTGGAGAGTGCTAGCCAGCCACAACTACATTCATTACAGCTCTGGTGGGGAGAGCAGCAACCAAGTCGAGATCAATCCCCCACGCAGGTTATCAGCCGTACGCGGCTCTGCCTTTCTACAGCAACGACTACTTGATCTACTACGACCACAATGAACTCAGGATCAAGTCAAGATACGACAATGACTTTCGGTGCCGATGTGGCAGCGCCAGCCGTTGGTGAGTCAACAGCTGATGACACAGTGGTGCAATCCGTTGATAGCTCCACGGAGGATGACAAAGGTCAATCTTCTGCGCTTGCCATTGCAAAGGCAGTTCCCAAGGGGAAAGCAAAGAGTCTACCAAGAGCATCTACGCCTTCACGTCCGACATCCACAGGTTCGAGGACGGGCAAGGCTTCAGAACGACGGGCCGAAGCGTCTGGTTTTCAGGCACCTCGGACTACGTCCAGGGCTAAGGACAAAGGAGTCAAGACCTTGGAAAAGAAGTCAAGGCCATCATCTTCGAGAAGCTCTTCAGCACGATCGAGGACTTCGGCTACTCGTGGGCGTGACAAGTCCATGACTTGGAATCGGATGGTTACCAATCAACCACGCGATACCGATGATCTGGACATGACTCTGGATACGATTCCTGCACGTGGTGATGCGTCATCCGTGGCCACGCCTGCAATAGCTGATGGTCCGAATGCCTACCAGGAATTGACGATTTCGCAACAGTTCGAAGCATCGAACCTTGCACAGCAGATGTACTATCGCAGTCAGGTGCAAGAATACGAAGGAATCGTCCAGACCCTGATGGACAAGATCAAGGAGATGCAACAAGAAGATGAAGGATCTGGAATTCGCATTGAAGAATTGGAACGACAACGTGATCATGCATGCCTAGCCATGAGGCACATCAACAATGTCAATCAGGAGATGAAGCGAGACTATGAAACAGCTTTGTTTCGCATGGATGAGCAGAACTCTGCTCAACAACGTCAAGCACATGCCGTTGCCGAGGATTTAGCTCAACAGCTACACGTGTTCCGCACGGAGGCAGCCACCAACTTTGTGCAGTTGGAGGCAAGAGCGCAAGGTGATGGTGAGCTTATGGCACGTGAGTATGAGCGTCTGACTCATGAACTTCATGAACACGCCAGAGAGAACTTGGTCCTCCGATCGAACACAGCAAGTTCGGAACAAGCCTTACAAGCAATGCAGGAACGATTCCACTTGGTCAAGAACCAGGAGTTGCGGGCTGTGAACGAGATCCAAGGGCTAGCTGGGAAACAGCGCAGCCATTGAACAAGAACGATTTCGGCTTCGCGAACGTCTTGGTGAAGAGGAAGAGTACCGCAAAATGGCTGTGAAGAGGATGCAAGAAGCAGAGGACCGACTTCATCAGAATGAAGATCATGCAAGGCGATCATTGCCTACCTTGCACGACGAGCTGAGTGAACTCAGGAAAACGCTCAAAGCACAAGAAGATCTTCAAGCGAGGACACGCAGCGAATTGGAGGCAGCACGAAACTCCCACCAAGGAGGAGCGACGCGACCTTCGAGCATGCCCATGTCTTCGAGGACTACTGAGTCTGGCTGGGAGCACGTAGGAAAGGAAGTAGTGCCTGCATTTTCCGTAGGAGGTGAGGTACGATCCCCTGAAATACGGTCCCCAAGTCAAGTTAGTCCAGTCGCCAAAGAGAAGTTCGCATTCTCGGAATCGGACAAGGACAAGAACCTTGTGATGGACGGAATTCCATTCACCGGTGGAAACTTCTTCACTGGCCGCAGTTCAATGCCAATCGTGGCGGATGCAATGCCCGAGCACCACGTGCCAGGTATTAGCAGCCCAGCGCTTGCGCGTTCCACGCCTAGTGCAGCCACTTTGTTTGGCATACCAAGCGGATTTCATGGGAAAAGTGATGCGGCAGCCGTGCGTGATCGACAGCTACGCGAACTCTTGGGGGATCGCGGGATGTTGGGATCGAAGTCCACAGCATCGGCCAGCTCCTCAAGACCTGTTGGCATCGACGGTGTCACCGCATCTACTAAGGGCAACGACCTCGTTGGTCCCCCTGTCGCCTATGACGATTCCATCCATGAGGCAAGGAGGCGTCAGATCGAGAAAGAGATCGCGGAACAGTACGAGGAGAAGATTGCTGATCTGCGAAGTGAAGTACTCAAGGCTCAGAAAGCCGAACAACGTCTCAGAGCTGATCGTGATGAGTGGAGATTATTCGCTGAAACGATTCAAGAAAACAATGGAGACGATGACGGTGATGAAGCTGGCGACGAGAACGGAGAGGAAGAGCATGATGAAGGTACCGGCACGGGGTATGATCCTCCAGATCCGCCTGACGACGATGATGACAAGAAGAAGGGTGGAGGGGGCAAACCCGAATCGGATCCTGGTTCGCATGCGCGTGATCCTGATGGAGATGCGGATCCTGAAGTCACAGAGGTGAGAATTTCCAGGAGGGAAGCCGACAAAGTTACTGTTCCTCCATGGCCTCCTCTCACTCATCTCAACAACTGGCGATCTGTGTGCACGGCAAATGTCTTAGGGGCATCAGCCGACCCACATCATGAGGACTGGATGTTATGGCTGGCACCAGCGTTCAACCCATTCCCTGATGTCGAAGCATTGAATGATTCAGGACACAAGAAGTTCAAGAGCATCGACGTCAAATTGGGGATCGCCATGGTTGCAATGCTACGTGCCGGTGGTGACAAATCAGCTGACCTGTACCTCGAGGTGAACCGGAAGGCCAACGATTACATCAGCAGGCCTGACGTGAAGATCATCAAAGGACGACAAGTCATTGCGATGATGTACGAAAGTTTTCGAACGCATGATCGTCTTGACATGATCATCACTCTTGAGTATTTGGTGAAGCTCCAGTACCAAGGCGACAACAAGCTTCATACGTTCAAGCAGACGTGGTTGGAAGTTCTGGGACGGATGAGACCAGAGGACATTCCATCCAAAACAGCTCTCCGTGATTGCTTGTACAGCAAGATCAAGGACTCGCCCGCAATGAAAATGGACTTGGGCATGCACTATGAACACTTGCCCTACAATCATGAAGATCGATCGTACGACAACCTGATGAAGATCATTGATCGTACCATCATGCGGAAACGAGAACAGTCAAATCTCACTCAGACTCAAATTGGCTTGCGCCAGATGCTTGAGGGCAAGGATTTGCTTGCTGCACCGGCCAAGGTACCCGAGAAACCTATGCCTAACGCAGCCCCATCCGCAAAGGTCAAGGCTTCGCCGACCAAGCCGGACAAAGCAACGCCTGTACTACCCCAAAGCAAAGCGAAGAGTCATGCGAAGACCAAGCCGAAGCCCAAGAAGAAGACGAGGAGTGAGTCAGCGGACAACAGAGGTGACAAAAGCAAGAAACAAATCCGCTGCAAGTTCCATTTCACAGATGCAGGGTGTCGAAATGGCGATAAGTGCCCGTTCAGTCACTCGAAGAAGACTCCAGAACGACCCTTCACGCCGAGGACGAGAACTCCAAGTCCATCTGGAGGAGGAGGAAACAGGATATGCTACTCGTTCAAGAACACAGGCTCGTGCTCAAGAGAGAATTGTCCTTTCAAGCATGAGGCAGCAGCTACCCCAGCTCCGGAACCAAAGGCAAAAGCTAAAGTTAAATCCGAAGCAAAGGCAGCTCCAGCGAAGCCGAATGCCAAGGCCAAGGCACTCCCTGCTGCACCCGCCATCAGATTGTGTCGAAGGTGGAATCCATCAGCTCCGGCTATATGGAAGCGATCTTCAAAACAAGATGAGGAGGAGTCAGATTGTCCATCCGTTGACAGCGACGCTGATTCGGACTGTTCAACAGATGACGAATCCTCGGGAACGACTACGTCGACCCGAAAAGTGACAAAGCGCAATGTGACATTTGCCAATGACGTGAAGTTCATTTCTTCGTGTCCTAGACGATCGAAGAAAGACAAAGAGCGGAAGGTGAAGTACGTCGACATGGAAGCGTTTGTCAATGATGAGGATCGCGCCGTGAGCTTGGAATTCGCCAAGCACAAAGCGAGATTGAGGGCACAGATCATGAGGGACATGGTTGACGACGATGATGATCAATGCGGAGATCGAGTTTCATTCGTACGAATCCCAGGAACGTCTCGAGTGGAAGAAGTTTCGTTCTACGACGGTGAGGATTCCATCGTTGAGCGCGAACTCGATGCTGCACACAGCAAACGGATCATCAATCAAGGCTTATTCAAATGCATGGTTCAACCAGTCATCCTTAAGAAGAAGATCAAGTTTCTCATGGACACTGGATGTGGTCATGACCTCATATCTCAGAAGAAGATCGAGAAGCACAGTCTCGAGACACTCGTGACTCCAGAGCCCATATCATTTCAGACAGCCAATGGAATCACCGATACCGATCTCGTGTCGAACTTCCAGACTGAGTCGTTCGAGGAACCGATCAACGCTTATGTGTTGGACGACACGCCGTCGGTGCTTTCCATAGGCAAGAGATGTATGAACTTCAACTACGGGTTTGTGTGGCCTCCCGGAAGGGAACCATTCATGATCAACCCGCAGGGCAAGAGAATATCTCTGTTCGTGAACGGTGACATCCCGTACGTTCGTGCCGGGAGTTCCAAGTCATTGGTTCATGATGATCCGGAGGCCAAAGCGATCACCGAAATCTTCAAGGGTGCGTTGACAGCGGGCAATGTTGACGTCAGCGTCGCAGCTGCCGCTGAAGCTGCACCGAGCGAGATCGAAGCAGAAGAAGAAGGTGATGATCACGAACGACCTCCTGATCCTGAACCCCAAGAACCTCCTATAGAAGAAGTACCAGAGTCCGAGGCCGGACGCCCTCCGGACGACGACGAAGGAAAAGGAGTGGGTGAAATTCCATTGGATGGTGACGATGAGGTGATCATTGATGTGGAAGGCGACGGTGCGCCGAGCCGCAAGGCCAGAGTCGGAACACTGAAAGCCGAAGCGAAGACATTGGCACATCTGTGTACTCATCGCTACCGCAATCCATATTGCGAATCGTGCATACGCGCGAAGATGAAGCACTTGCGAACACAACGAGGTGCATTTCAACGTGTGATCAAACACTGGGGAGATCTTGTGACGTTCGACTTTCTTGACATGCGCAAGGCCGCCGAAGCAGGCATTGGACTCGATGACGGGGCACGTGAAGTTCTAGTCATCAGGGACATCGCCACCAAAATGATTGCAGCAATTCCCACGGCTTCAAGGAGCACTGACGAAGTCGTCATGGCCATCAGACGCCTTATGGGAAGACGCAAGATTCATATGGCGTACAGTGATGAAGCACCAGAGTTCGATTCAGCTATGGCACAGTTGAAGATCGTGATTGATCATTCCCTTCCAGGGAAACCCAGTAACAATTCACTCGCTGAACGATCAAATCAAGAAGTGATCAACACAGTCGCAGCATCCATGCTACACGCCGGATTGCCCGCTCAATACTGGTCCTTTGCGCTTAATTGCGTGATGCAGAACCTCAACGTTGAAGACGTGGAGGGCGATGGTGATTCAGCATGGAAGCGAATGACTGGAAAGGACTTCGAGGGAAAAGCCATACCCTTTGGTGCCAAAGTCTTCTTCAAGCCGACGGACACAAGGCCGAAGACATATGGCAACAAGTTCGATCCAAAGGGGATTCCAGGCATTTTCGCCGGATACATCATCACTGCTGGTCAAGGTGGTCCAAGAAGTATCGCGTTTGGGATATGAAGGAGTTTGCCAACGCGAACTTGTCGATGGACGCATCTGTTCCCAGGAAGTTGATGAGACCGTACGAGACAGAAGTTATCTACTTCCCAGAGGAGATAACGTTTCCCCTGAAAGCCGAGTACGAAAGGATGAATTCAACCATTGAGGGACTCAGGGACAACGTTGACCTCGCTGGCAAGGAGATAAAAGACGTCGATGACGGTGGTGACGGTCCGCCTGGAGGAGATGGTGGCGACGGGGATGACGATGACCCAAGTGGACTTCTTCCTCCACCGGATCCCGGAGAAGATCCTGACTTACAGGACATAGATCCATCTGACATTGAGACGGAGCCACTCGGCGAAGTCTTCAAGTCAGCAGAACATGAAGCTATTGATGCCATAGGAGACAAAAGACTCGAAGAACTAGACGAAGAGCTGGGTCTACGTGCAGCACCGCCTCTTCTGAACCAAAGGTCACTGGGAAAGATCGACGATCGCCCCGCGAAGTCGGTCCAACCGGTAGACTCATCCCCGAAGGAGACATCGAAGAACCTGGAGAGATTATCAAGATCTTGAAAGAAAAGAAGTTGGCTCCCGAGGAGATTGAACATTGGAGTACGGGGAAGAAAGGAGACGGCATTGTATATCTTACCGATGACGGTGAAGCTTGCAAGATCGACAAAAGGGGAGTTCCGTACAAGATCCGAAGTGATGGTCGACGAACTCTTCCTACACGGCGACCTATCCATTCTTATTCTCCGGAAGCATGGAAGAAGATGAGCGAAGCGGAGAAGAAGGCAGCATACAAGAAAGAAAAGCGAGACAAAGCTCGAGTTGCCAAGAAAGACCGGAAGAAGGCTGTGATAGGAAAGAAGATAGTCACCAAGATTTGGACAACATGATCTTTCCCAAGATTGTCCCGTGTGAAGAAATTGATCTGCAACTCAACGTGACCGTTGACGACGACGATGGTTGGTCATGGGCACAGTCCTATGTGGATCAATATACACAAGAACAATTCTTGGCAGATGTCGTGCCGGCCGTTCCGGCGCATATGGTCATGGATGATAACTGGATTCCTTCTATGCCGTGTACGACTTCTCACAGAAACGTACATCGGGAAAAGAATCATGCAGGAGGATCGTGCTTCAATGCCATGGTCACTCGACCCGTCACACGCAAAGAGATGATCAACAATCCCAAGGCCATGGAAGCTTTCATGAAAGAATGGAAGGGATTGTGGGACCAAGAAGTGTTTGACTTCTCAACTACGCGTGAATATGACGACGTCGTCGCCGAGGCAAAGAAGAAAGGTGAGAAAGTACATATGGCGCGAGTACACGGACTGATCTACGAGAAGAACTATCAGCTCAAAGAGGACGATCCTGCCAGGAAGTTCAAGGGGCGAGGTGTACTACTCGGTGATCAGGTCAAAGACCAGAATATGGAAGCCGCATTGTTTCAGGATTTGGGGAATTCCCCGGCTACGTTTGACGCCTCACGATGGGCAGATTATTACGGATGTCTTCCTGGCAACGATGTCCAGATGGCGGATGCTATCCAAGCATACATTCAGGCTAGATTATCGGGCACTCCATGTTGGGTTGAACTGCCTGACGAAGCCTGGCATCCATCTGCGAAAAGGCACAAATTCCGTAGGCCGGTATGTCGCCTGATCAAAGCTCTATATGGACATCCTGACGCAGGAACCATGTGGGAACAACATTGCCACACCGCGGTACAGAAAGTAGGATTCAAGCCGATTGGTGATGAATGGCCATCATTGTATTTCACCCGCAAATGAAGCTCTTACTTGTCATCTACGTGGATGATCTCAAGATGGCAGGACCCAAAGAGAATCTACCCAAGGGTTGGGACATGCTGCGCCAAGAACTTCGATTGGAAGAAGAAACGCCGCTGGGCTTGTATCTGGGTTGTCGCATCTCCAAGGGCGAGGCAACGTTGCATGACAAAACGAAGGTGCAGACCGTTACCTACGACATGGAGACGTACCTGGACATGACAGTCAAGAAGTACTGCGACGTGACTGGGTTCGATCCGACAAAATTCAAGACGGTACCATCGCCGAGTCCGGCTGAGGAGACTAAGAATCACCCAGCTCGCGCTCCGGCACAGTCAGGTAAAAGCCATCGATGCACGTGGTGTGGACACACCATGCCTGTTGATAAGGATGGTCGGCTCGTTCCGCCTCCACCTATTCCCAAGGCGCCCGAGGAAGAGGAAATCAACGAGGCCAATCGCGGCGCACTTGCTCCGCAGGCAGCCAGCATTCTCATGAAATTGCTTTATGCCGCGCGCATTTGCCGCTTTGATCTTCTGCGCAGTATCAACAATCTCGCACGCAAGATCACGAAATGGACCAAGAAGGAGGATGCTCTTCTTCATCATCTCATGGCCTATGTGCACCAGTCCAAACATCACATGATGATTGGATGGGTCGGGAACTCCTTGGAGGACTCGTCCATCGGGCTGTTTGCAGATGCGGACTATGCAGGTTGTGGAGAAAGTTTGAAATCTACCTCCGGTGCTCATTTGCACATTCAAGGTTCTCACACAAGATTTCCCTTGGCGGGACTTAGCAAAAGGCAGGGATGCTTGAGTCATTCCACACCTGAGGCCGAGATTGTCGCGGCCGACTTTGCCATGTCACGTCTTGGATTGCCTGCTATCACGTTGTGGCAGCAGCTTGGGGGGCAAGACCCCAACTTCGTCTTCTACGACGACAACCAGACCATGATCGGGGTGATTCGCACGGGCAAGAATCCGACTATGCGTCACTTGGAACGTACCCACGGTATCTGCATTGGATGGATGCATTCTATCTTTCAGGAAGGTTACGTTTCTCTTGCCTACGAGGTCACTGCCAAGATGTCCGCGGACATACACACCAAGTCGTTCAAGGATTCCGTATCCTGGACACATGCGTGTCAGCTCATCAACATCTTTCCGCCGGATCTCATTGGCTCCCAAGAGATTATGGATCTGATGCGACCTACTCATTCCCAAAGTACGGATGAGAAGGGTCAGCAGCACTACTCGTTCAAGAGCGAGGTGCCTTGTTTTCCTTACACGCAGACGCCGATCCTCCCTCAGGTGTTGTATCGCGCTGGATTGTCGAGTAAGGAAGGCTTGCAAGAACATGACAGTGTGGACCCCATCCTGGTTGTCAAGTTCCCGCGCATGTTGCGGGGGCCGCCTTCTGCGTTGCCGCCTGGTCGTTACCTTCGGTCGACTTGGATTCTTCGTGAAGGGCAGTGGCACCAGATGGAGGATCGTGCTGCTATCCTTGACACACCGGGCAAGTTCGACCGCTACGTGGAACGTGCTGTGTTTCAGTACCATCCCGTGCGGGGGCATTTGCGCCCCGCTGCCATTGCGGACGTCCTTGCGCCGCCGTTTTTGCCTATTCCTGAACCGCCTCTAGGCCAGTCTTATGTGCGCGCCCTGCCCGCCAAATGGCGAGCGGTGGTTGTCACACTGGCGCGTGCCATCCATGGGGGGTACCAGGGCTTTACATTGCACCAGGGATTTTGTTTCAACGGCCAGTCCAAAAGTCAAGCCTCTCAATTTGGTTATGACCAATGGTCGTCGGTGTACGAAGATGTATGGCATGATGCGGCGGAACAGAAAAGGGAATATCAAGGATATGATGGAGCAATTGTGCCTCACGTGGTCAATTTCGCCGAAAACAAGCCCAAGGAGGGTCTGGTGATCCAATTCCTCGACCACGATGGAAGGTTGGTCCATGCTTACAAGAATCCTTACAGCCGGTGGAAGTACCGTATCACTATCAAAGATGCTCCAAAGGCAGTGACGGTATGGACATTGATAGGAGTCGATGAGGAGAACTGGTGGAATGAGTATGCTCCAGGCAAGGATTGCATCGCCCAGCATGCTCCCGATTCTCACTACGACCCTGGGCTGCAAGTAAATGTTCTGAGTATGGGGCGAGAAGTTGACGACGCCATGTGCGCCTACATCTTTGATGTGGTGGAAGCAAGGAAAGACAACCCTAACTCCGTAATCTTCATTGGTGCAGGGGTGTTGGGCAAGAATTCGTGGCTGAGTCGGAAAATCGCTGACAACCCTGAAAGGGCCAAATTGCGGACAGACTACCCATGGGGGGAGGTCGTCCAAAGAATTGCGCGCAGAGCGGCATCATGGGGGTTCCAAATCATCATCGAAGTGCCTCCTCGAGTACCAGTCCAGGAAACCAAGCAGTACAAGGGACTTCAGGAAGATGCCATGTGGAAGAGCATCAAGATCCAAGGATGCACTCACGGGCAGCGTTATACCTTTCGGGATCCTGTATCTCCTGGAACCGCCGTTGAGCTCGGCTACTGCAAGGATGAATGGGAGTACATTGCCGCAAACGTCGCGTTGCATCCTAAGTCGTCTGATGTGTGCTCGTCCAAACATTTGCACATGACTGATTCGGACGCTAAGGATCGATCTGATAAATGCGAGTTGACTAGCCAAATCTCCAGAAGATTGCTTAAAGCCTTGAAATTTCAGGCAACTGGCGATGGGAGGTTGGTAGCCATGCCGTCGAAGGCTGGTGGACGGAAGCCAGACCGCATGATTGTTGACCTTTGTGGCTTGGGTAACGGCTACGCCGTACCTAAGTTCACTAAGGGCTGCTCTCGCATAACTTGCAAGGAGCTGATCAGCTCCAAGGCCGATGAGGATAGCCTTATCGGTACCATGAAGGATGCGTGCCGGAACGACCTGCGCACACCTGTGCTATTCGTGGCATCGCTTTTGCGATCAGGTGCTGGTCCTGGAAGTAGTGAAGGGGCTTGCGTGGGGGGTGAAAAACGTTCTGGTGGGAAGTACAAGGTTTTCAGAAGTGTCTTGAAATCTCTCAAACGCCTGCTGAAGAAGTGTGCGGAATTTTCCGACGTCTATTTTTCGCTTGACATGCCTTCTTCATGTTCATGTTGGTCTTGGCCAGAGTTGCATGCTCTTGTTTCAAGTGGCAAGGTGACGAAGGTTAAGGTTGATGATCATGTTGGTGCTGATGGCGATGGTGGTGGACGCAGGATCATGTTCTCTAACATGCCTGAAGCGGACCGTTTGGTGATGAGACTGAATGATTGCTTGGACCATGATTCGAAGAACAGTTTGTTGCAGCGCATTGATGTCTCATGGCGGTCAATTGCGAGGAATGTTCGCAGCCTTGTTCGAGCTCATGTCAGTGTCAGTCATGTTGCACATGAATCTGAGGACATTGCATGGCAGCAACATCAGTGTGTAGACGCTGATGAAGGGGCTATTAGACAGCCCCAACTAAGGAACAACTAAGGTCTGACCAGACGGATCGGGGAAGGGTGCCTCTTACGGAGAACCCGGAACCGTGAAGTCGAGTAGGGTGTAGGGACTTCCCTCCTACGGAGGAAGGACCGAAACCCGAGCCATGGCTGAAAGCTACAATGCCTACGAGCTGGCCTTCGATGGAGTGGACCACGAAGAAGTTTTCCCGTCTGGTGGGATGATGCGAACGTTTCTGAAGTTCCACAAGTTCCTGGAGATGTATTCTGGGGATTCGTCGCAGAGCGTCTCGCTCCCGCCGAAGATTACGAAAGACAAAGTGGTCGACAATGATCTCATTCGCACATGGGCAGCTTTCAAAGCACCTCCGTTGGTCTTGCTGTTCACGTGTGCAAATCTGTCGTCAGGAGGAGATCTTTCCATTCGAGTCCGAGAAATCCTCAAAGCTTGCTTGCTTGCTGCTCCTGAGGAGTACATGGACAAACCCTATGGGGAGATACTCGCCATGGTCACTAAGTTTGGTGGAGGTCTCAAACACATTGTTGCTGACCACGAGGGGAAGTACAATGCCATCACCAGGTTCATGGTGGATGAGGAAGTGATCCGCGATGATGCAAAATTGGCTGTGGTTGAACTGGAACAAGAACGAAAGCAAGTTCGGTTCGACTTGAACACTGCAACAAGGAACATCGTCACTGCGGACGGCTACTACAACCTCGCTGTTCTCATCAACTCCGTGGAGACGCCCTACCAGACTGTGACAGACACGAGAATCCAACAATGGTATACGGTGAATCAGGACTACTACCACAAGTTGCCAATGTCGGGTAGAGCACCTGACCAATCAGACCTGTTGGCGGAGCCTACGTTATGTAGGGTGTGCAAGCTGATGTACATGTTCGCGAAACACACTGGATATGGACTACGGACCTACAACCAGGAATGTGCTGCGAACAACGATGGCGCCACGCCACTCAACGTTCACCAGCTGGCCATGATGATGCGCACAATGCCTCAAGGCATGGGACACCCGCTCGCCTTTGCGATGAACTCGCTCCAGGCGTTCAGTGTCTGTCTCCACGTGCTTCATTCCTACGTATCATGGGTTGATCCAGACACTGGACACCCGCATTACAGATGGTCCAATGATGTGCTCCCTGATTCCGACTACACCACGTATCTTTCCTCAAGCACCACGTGGATGCTGTATGTGCAGATCAAGACAGGAACGGTTTCCAATTGCCGGATGCGTTCCGTAGCTACACCTGGAATCAATGCGGAGTTGAATCTGGATATGTGGTCGACTGCTCTACCAAACGCGCCACGTTGAGCATATGGGAAGCAGAATTCCAACAGATGGAGGCACCAAGACCGCTTCTACAAGATGATGGCCTATTTCCGCCCAATCTTCAACGGCATCCTAGCTGGGTGTACTCAACGGGGAGGGTGGCGATGCCTACGGCAAGCAACCTCGAACCGGAAGGAATCGTGCACCCTGAGCATGGAAGAACGCCGGGACAACCACAAGGATCCGCTACCGAGCCTCGAGCCACTCCTAGCCACGGACCAAAGAGGGCAAGAACGGACGAGGCAACGGCATCGGCATCATCATCTTCTGCGGCACCTCCTCCACAACCACCGACTTCGCAACCGGAAGAGGAACCATCGCAACCGACATGGGAGGAAGCTCCAATCCCCGCTGGCGCTCAGGAAAGTTGGTACCATTACGTCAACATCGATGAAAAGGGCTGTCGCTCAAGCTTGCTGGCGACGACCCGTGATCAAGACGAGTACCCACCTACCATTGATGAGACGCCAAAGTTCGTGGCCAACCACGACGTGGGGACCACACCGATTCAGCATTACGTCAGAAGACTGGTGACCTACTTGGCAAGGATTCGTTCCGTCTCTCAAAGTGACGACAAGGGTCTCAACCTGAAGGTCTACGTGAAGCTGAGCACGAAGATGTGGTTACGGATGTACTCGCGGCTATACCATGCATTGGCATTGGTGTCGTGCGTGCATCTTCCTTCTCCTCCAATGCTTACCTCGGCTGTGATGATCGAGGCAGACAGCGATCTTGTCGACAACGATGAAATTCCGGCAGAAGCAAGGATCAATACCATGAACACGCTGAACGGATTTCGCAATAGTTTGGGTATGGGTGGCAAGCCTGATGCCGCGACTATGCGCTCTCAATGCACGATCCTCGTCCAAGACTTTGACATGGTCGCAAGGACCAGAGGGTCATCGCATACAGTGAGGGAGAATCTCGTCATGCATGGATGGAGTGAGATCTACATTGTGAGCCCGTCGATCACCGCAGGTGCCAACTACAACTTCCAAGTCACGAAGGGATCGTTGGAATCTGTGAATGAGACATTGGATGGCTTGACTGAAGAGCAGCTTGCAACCGTCACATTGCACTACCATCTGTCTCTCCAAGCGATCCTCATCGAGAACATATCATTTCCGATGAGTGAGGTCGGAGACGGAGCAGCGATTCGTGCTGATTTGCAGCGACAGCTCAAAGCCACGTACGTTGACCCCATCATTGCGGCAGGGAAGCGTACCACGCGCCCTCCAATTGTCAACATCAACCACGACTTACGGTTCGTAGGAGCAGCCAGCAATTACCTTCGACAGAAAGCTTCTATGTTCAACGGTTTCCACGCGCTGGGAATGTACATTGAACTGGAGTTACGGGCCCGAGCATGTGTGGTGATTCATGGATCTTCGTTTTGGTCAAGAATGTACAGTCAGGCGAAACATGCATCGTCGGGCGTGCATACATTGTCAGTCGAGAAGGTACCACCACCGGACAATCGGGTCAGGTTCAAATTGGGCCTAGCTATCTATGAGAAGCAGCTGTTTTGCGAGAAGATGGTATCCACGTGCTTTGTTGAGGCATCGAAAGTTCGCTCATGGGACGAGACAGTCAGAACCGACTTAGTCGCTCACCCGTCGCTTGTCGAGATTTGGGAGGACAAGAGTGAAGTCAAGACGACCACCAAGATCTCGCAGACATGGTTTACGGGGGAACAGCAGCAACAGATCAGGTCGGGTGCCCAGGGTGACACGGTCGCTGAGTCGTCCACAGTCACCTGGCAGGATTTTGACATCGCCATGACCGTTCCCGAGGCCTACTACGACAACAGGCACTACTGGTTCAGGATCGACACCTATGCGACCCCGAACACTGGTTATGTCAAAGGGAGAACGTTCTATTGCTCTGGATGTGAAGGAATGAAGTTGGCTGAGTGCTACGCACAAGCCTTCTTCAAGCCGACCGGAAACGGGTATCCTGGGCACTGCATTGGGTGCGCGCATACTTCAGCTTTGAAGATGCAGCATCAAATCAGCTCCTTCAATGACTTGATCGCGTCCCAGAAGTACACCTTGGCTTGCGCAAAGCACCTTTATGACCTGAGGCTTCAATTCGTGGATCCTCGTGTGGACATCAAGGAGTTCCTCAAAGTTTGTGCAGAGATGGTCTATGAAGACATCGGCAAGACGGTTTCTCACTACGGTGGTCTCCGAATCACAGCCAGTCAGGCCATCGAGTACGCGGCATGGGGAAAGGCCAAACAGTTGGCGTGGGACAGAGGATACGACTCCGAAGGCAAGACATGCTACATCTGCTACTACGACGCCGGGAACTGCGCTTATGCTGGTTTCATGAGGATGCTTTTGACTCCAGAAGAGCGCCAAGAATGCTACCGAGGGTCAGTCTTGCCCAAGGAAGAGCTCCTGGGTGACACATTGGAGCTGGCGCTCGGGCTTCTTACGATTGCCATGAGACACCCAAGTCATTTCATGAATTGGGGTGGCCTTGAGGGAGCAAATGCGTGTGCAAGAGGAATCGAAAGGTCATTCTTCCGCTACGCGTCGGCCGAAGCCATCGAGCTGATCACGGTTGACTCCCCGCGCAAAAGGACACCGCCCAAGAAGAATGAAGCAGTCGCTGAGATCGTCAACAACATGTCCGCTGACCTCGTGATTGATTTCACAGTGATCGTCGATGGTGATATCTACCCTGTAGAGATTACGAGAACCGACGAGACACAGGCCGCTGACAACGTCACGGACGATCCAGGGTTCTCAGTTGCTCCACCAATACCTGCACAGGATGTGGATGTGGATGCGCAACCCGAAGAAGAGCAAGGTGCAGAAGGCCCTGATCCCAGGCATGCAATTCGTGAAGGAGTTGTCACGCAGCTTCAGGACTATGTTGGCGTACTCGCTCAGGGCGAGATGTCAGTCGGAAGCGATCGCATCACATTTTGTGTTGCTTGTGGCAGTGACCTACACACTCTGTCAAATTGCACAGAGAATGCTGCAACCCGGGACCTGGTACTTCGAAGCGTCCAGATCATCAAGGAAAGTCTTCTTCGATATCCACGTCGAGTACCTTCACAAGAGGCTGAACCAATGGACGTTGACACCACAGATCATGTGAGTGTTGCATCCTCGGACCGACGACCCAAGGCCAAAGCCCGACCGCGACGCGGAGGCGAAGCCGTTCGGGGTGATGTGGTCTTGATCCGTTATGAGAACAAACACAATCTCTGCACGGATGTAGAGAATCGTCGGGGCCTAAATGATGCTTGTGGCGTACCATTGCAGGAATCGGGACCAGAGAATAGCCAGCGAGTGGTGGACATCATTGAGCAGCTTTCGGACCATCGCGACCGACGCCTACCTCAACGAGGAGACCGTCCTAGCTATGTGTACGACGAGAACACTCACAGCTACACCAATCCAGGCTATGAATCCATCGGCGGCGGAAGGCCAATCCGGTGCGGGATTCTCGACCTGATCCCAACCAAGGGTGCAAGCTTCATCAACAATCGGTGGGACATCGTGAACGAAGTTGTCCTTCGCAACATCACCCGTCAGCGCAGGTTGAATGCGGATTGGGCGCTATCATGCATCCAGTCTGACTTGCGCCACAGAATCGCCAGGCGCCCAGGCTCGGAATGGCTTGACAACCGGTGCCAGGTGGCATTCAACAGTGTCATCAAATGTGATGAAGGAGGGTGGGTGCTGATCGAAGACTTGGTGAGGCATGAGCCACTATGGACCCATGAAAGCAGACGCATCACCGAAGGGGTCTCAAGGACCGATGACCAACAGAAGAAGAGAGTGTACAATGAAAGACTTCAGCTATTGTTCCAGGGGAACATGATTGCAGCCACGAAACGCAACAAGGCCAAGATTCGGTTGCAGTTCCTGGGTGTGAGAGTGAAGGACCCCGGCACGGAAGTTCTTGGATCAGCAGGTTCGAACATGTTGGTATCAGTTCGGGACCAGATCACGGAGATCCAGAGCAACGACCATTGCCGGCATGGCCAGAGGTACCTGAACCTATGCAACGGCTGGGTGAAGCCATGGGCAGTTCGGGCTACGAGCGGTCACTCTGCGCACTCAGATCCCCAGAACAACTTGCTTCAGTTGGACAAGAACAGGTTCGCAATATCTCCATCTATGACCCTCTTGCAACGTCTTGGAGGTGCGTTCCACGCTACGGCATGCCGCAACTTGGATTCCATTGTCACGCAAGGCATCATGCCTGGTTCGGAGGACCCCGACGGGGACTTCGACCATAGGCGCCAATTCCGAGGCAACCAAGGCGGCAGACTCCACAGCTATTGGGGGGTGTTTGCGCCGTTCGATCACCGGAACGCAACGACCAAGATGCGAGTACACGGACGAGACGCCAAGCACATGCCATTGGCGGTCCTTCATGTCCCATCACAAGATCTTGCACGAGAAGATGGACGTATCACTGACAGCGGCATAATGATCGTTGGTCGAACGATACCTTTCCATTTCGTCAAGGAGGTATGGTTTTGCGTCCCTGATCCTCGAGATACACACTCTTTCGCTCTGGTGGAAAAGATCTACGATGAAAGGTTGGAGAAAGAGATGGTGTTGGACTACAATGCATCACCGTTGCTTCCCGAGTTCGAGAGATACCGAACGCCAAGCAAGATCATGGAATTGCTTTGCGAGATGCCTCCTGGACCCCACGACACAAGAAAGGAGCAGATCATTCGTGACCTCACGACTGTCTTGGAGTCCCACAGGGAGAACACGGTTCGGCATCACTACATGGACAAAGGAATCAAGTTTGTCATCAAGAATTGGCGACCCGAAGACCTACGCAGAGACGAGGATGGACGGAGAATGAGGGTATGCCCGGCATGCTACAACATCGTTCCAGCAGGTTTCTCCCGATGCACGTCTTGCTGGTCACAGTTCATTTCGAGCGGATATTACCAAGGTT
>CAJNDT010004813.1:479502-598412 GCA_905221615.1 Symbiodinium sp. CCMP2592
TTGCGCCGCCGTTTTTGCCTATTCCTGAACCGCCTCTAGGCCAGTCTTATGTGCGCGCCCTGCCCGCCAAATGGCGAGCGGTGGTTGTCACACTGGCGCGTGCCAGCCATGGGGGGTACCAGGGCTTTACATTGCACCAGGGATTTTGTTTCAACGGCCAGTCCAAAAGTCAAGCCTCTCAATTTGGTTATGACCAATGGTCGTCGGTGTACGAAGATGTATGGCATGATGCGGCGGAACAGACAAGGGAATATCAAGGATATGATGGAGCAATTGTGCCTCACGTGGTCAATTTCGCCGAAAACAAGCCCAAGGAGGGTCTGGTGATCCAATTCCTCGACCACGCTGGAAGGTTGGTCCATGCTTACAAGAATCCTTACAGCCGGTGGAAGTACCGTATCACTATCAAAGATGCTCCAAAGGCAGTGACGGTATGGACATTGATAGGAGTCGATGAGGAGAACTGGTGGAATGAGTATGCTCCAGGCAAGGATTGCATCGCCCAGCATGCTCCCGATTCTCACTACGACCCTGGGCTGCAAGTAAATGTTCGGAGTATGGGGCGAGAAGTTGACGACGCCATGTGCGCCTACATCTTTGATGTGGTGGAAGCAAGGAAAGACAACCCTAACTCCGTAATCTTCATTGGTGCAGGGGTGTTGGGCAAGAATTCGTGGCTGAGTAGGAAAATCGCTGACAACCCTGAAAGGGCCAAATTGCGGACAGACTACCCATGGGGGGAGGTCGTCCAAAGAATTGCGCGCAGAGCGGCATCGTGGGGGTTCAAAATCATCATCGAAGTACCTCCTCGAGTACAAGTCCAAGAAACCAAGCAGTACAAGGGACTTCAGGAAGATGCCATGTGGAAGAGCATCAAGATCCAAGGATGCACTCACGGGCAACGTTATACCTTTCGAACCGCCGTTGAGCTCGGCTACTGCAAGGATGAATGGGAGTACATCGCCGCAAACGTCGCGTTGCATCCTAAGTCGTCTGATGTGTGCTCGTCCAAACATTTGCACATGACTGATTCGGACGCTAAGGATCGATCTGATAAATGCGAGTTGACTAGCCAAATCTCCAGAAGATTGCTTAAAGCCTTGAAATTTCAGGCAACTGGCGATGGGAGGTTGGTAGCCATGCCGTCGAAGGCTGGTGGACGGAAGCCAGACCGCATGATTGTTGACCTCTGTGGCTTGGGTAACGGCTACGCCGTACCTAAGTCCACTAAGGGTTGCTCTCGCATAACTTGCAAGGAGCTGATCAGCTCCAAGGCCGATGAGGATAGCCTTATCGGTACCATGAAGGATGCGTGCCGGAACGACCTGCGCACACCTGTGCTATTCGTGGCATCGTTTTTGCGATCAGGTGCTGGTCCTGGAAGTAGTGAAGGGGCTTGCGTGGGGGGTGAAAAACGTTCTGGTGGGAAGTACAAGTTTTTCAGAAGTGTCTTGAAATCTCTCAAACGCCTGCTGAAGAAGTGTGCGGAATTTTCCGACGTCTATTTTTCGCTTGACATGCCTTCTTCATGTTCATGTTGGTCTTGGCCAGAGTTGCATGCTCTTGTTTAAAGTGGCAAGGTGACGAAGGTTAAGGTTGATGATCATGTTGGTGCTGATGGCGATGGTGGTGGACGCAGGATCATGTTCTCTAACATGCCTGAAGCGGACCGTTTGGTGATGAGACTGAATGATTGCGTGGACCATGATTCGAAGAACAGTTTGTCGCAGCGCATTGATGTCTCATGGCGGTCAATTGCGAGGAATGTTCGCAGCCTTGTTCGAGCTCATGTCAGTGTCAGTCATGTTGCACATGAATCTGAGGACATTGCATGGCAGCAACATCAGTGTGTAGCCGCTGATGAAGGGGCTATTAGACAGCCCCAACTAAGGAACAACTAAGGTCTGACCAGACGGATCGGGGAAGGGTGCCTCTTACGGAGAACCCGGAACCGTGAAGTCGAGTAGGGTGTAGGGACTTCCCTCCTACGGAGTAAGGACCGAAACCCGAGCCATGGCTGAAAGCTACAATGCCTACGAGCTGGCCTTCGATGGAGTGGACCACGAGGAAGTTTTCCCGTCTGGTGGGATGATGCGAACGTTTCTGAAGTTCCACAAGTTCCTGGAGATGTATTCTGGGGATTCGTCGCAGAGCGTCTCGCTCCCGCCGAAGATTACGACAGACAAAGTGGTCGACAATGATCTCATTCGCACATGGGCAGCTTTCAAAGCACCTCCGTTGGTCTTGCTGTTCACGTGTGCAATTCTGTCGTCAGGAGGAGATCTTTCCATTCGAGTCCGAGAAATCCTCAAAGCTTGCTTGCTTGCTGCTCCTGAGGAGTACATGGACAAACCCTATGGGGAGATACTCGCCATGGTCACTAAGTTTGGTGGAGGTCTCAAACACATTGTTGCTGACCACGAGGGGAAGTACAATGCCATCACCAGGTTCATGGTAGATGAGGAAGTGATCCGCGATGATGCAAAATTGGCTGTGGTTGAACTGGAACAAGAACGAAAGCAAGTTCGGTTCGACTTGAACACTGCAACAAGGAACATCGTCACTGCGGACGGCTACTACAACCTCGCTGTTCTCATCATCTCCGTGGAGACGCCCTACCAGACTGTGACAGACACGAGAATCCAACAATGGTATACGGTGAATCAGGACTACTACCACAAGTTGCCAATGTCGGGTAGAGCACCTGACCAATCAGACCTGTTGGCGGAGCCTACGTTATGTAGGGGGTGCAAGCTGATGTACATGTTCGCGAAACACACTGGATATGGACTACGGACCTACAACCAAGAATGTGCTGCGAACAACGATGGCGCCACGCCACTCAACGTTCACCAGCTGGCCCTGATGATGCGCACAATGCCTCAAGGCATGGGACACCCGCTCGCCTTTGCGATGAACTCGCCCCAGGCGTTCAGTGTCTGTCTCCACGTGCTTCATTCCTACGTATCATGGGTTGATCCAGAAACTGGACACCCGCATTACAGATGGTCCAACGATGTGCTCCCTGATTCCGACTACACCACGTATTCTTTCCTCAAGCACCATGTGGATGCTGTATGTGCAGATCAAGACAGGAACGGTTTCCAATTGCCGGATGCGTTCCGTAGCTACACCTGGAATCAATGCGGAGTTGAATCTGGGTATGTGGTCGACTGCTCTACCAAACGCGCCACGTTGAGCATATGGGAAGCAGAATTCCAACAGATGGAGGCACCAAGGCCGCTTATGCAAGATGATGGCCTATTTCCGCCCAATCTTCAACGGCATCCTAGCTGGGTGTACTCAACGGGGAGGGTGGCGATGCCTACGGCAAGCAACCTCGAACCGGAAGGAATCGTACATCCTGAGCATGGAAGAACGCCGGGACAACCACAAGGATCCGCTACCGAGCCTCGAGCCACCCCTAGCCACGGACCAAAGAGGGCGAGGACGGATGAGGCAACGGCATCGGCATCATCATCTTCTGCGGCACCTCCTCCACAACCACCGACTTCGCAACCGGAAGAGGAACCATCGCAACCGACATGGGAGGAAGCTCCAATCCCCGCTGGCGCTCAGGAAAGTTGGTACCATTACGTCAACATCGATGAAAAGGGCTGTCGTTCAAGCTTGCTGGCGACGACCCGTGATCAAGACGAGTACCCACCTACCATTGATGAGACGCCAAAGTTCGTGGCCAACCACGACGTGGGGACCACACCAATTCAGCATTACGTCAGAAGACTGGTGACCTATTTGGCAAGGATTCGTTCCGTTTCTCAAAGTGACGACAAGGGTCTTAACCTGAAGGTCTACGTGAAGCTGAGCACGAAGATGTGGTTACGGATGTACTCGCGGCTATACCATGCGTTGGCATTGGTGTCGTGCGTGCATCTTCCTTCTCCTCCAATGCTTACCTCGGCAGTGATGATCGAGGCAGACAGCGATCTTGTCGACAACGATGAAATGCCGGCAGAAGCAAGGATCAATACCATGAACACGCTGAACGGATTTCGCAATAGTTTGGGTATGGGTGGCAAGCCTGATGCCGCGACTATGCGCTCTCAATGCACGATCCTCGTCCAAGACTTTGACATGGTCGCAAGGACCAGAGGGTCATCGCATACGGTGAGGGAGAATCTCGTCATGCATGGATGGAGTGAGATCTACATTGTGAGCCCGTCGATCACCGCAGGTGCCAACTACAACTTCCAAGTCACGAAGGGATCGTTGGAATCTGTGAATGAGACACTGGATGGCTTGACTGAAGAGCAGCTTGCAACCGTCACATTGCACTACCATCTGTCTCTCCAAGCGATCCTCATCGAGAACATATCATTTCCGATGAGTGAGGTCGGAGACGGAGCAGCGATTCGTGCTGATTTGCAGCGACAGCTCAAGGCCACGTACGTTGACCCCATCATTGCGGCAGGGAAGAGTACCACGCGCCCTCCAATTGTCAACATCAACCACGACTTACGGTTCGTAGGAGCAGCCAGCAATTACCTTCGACAGAAAGCTTCTATGTTCAACGGTTTCCACGCGCTGGGAATGTACATTGAACTGGAGTTACGGGCCCGAGCATGTGTGGTGATTCATGGATCTTCGTTTTGGTCAAGAATGTACAGTCAGGCGAAACATGCATCGTCGGGCGTGCATACATTGTCAGTCGAGAAGGTACCACCACCGGACAATCGGGTCAGGTTCAAATTGGGCCTAGCTATCTATGAGAAGCAGCTGTTTTGCGAGAAGATGGTATCCACGTGCTTTGTTGAGGCATCGAAAGTTCGCTCATGGGACGAGACAGTCAGAACCGACTTAGTCGCTCACCCGTCGCTTGTCGAGATTTGGGAGGACAAGAGTGAAGTCAAGACGACCACCAAGATCTCGCAGACATGGTTTACGGGGGAACAGCAGCAACAGATCAGGTCGGGTGCCCAGGGTGACACGGTCGCTGAGTCGTCCACAGTCACCTGGCAGGATTTTGACATCGCCATGACCGTTCCCGAGGCCTACTACGACAACCGGCACTACTGGTTCAGGATCGACACCTATGCGACCCCGAACACTGGTTATGTCAAAGGGAGAACGTTCTATTGCTCTGGATGTGAAGGAATGAAGTTGGCTGAGTGCTACGCACAAGCCTTCTTCAAGCCGACCGGAAACGGGTATCCTGGGCACTGCATTGGGTGCGCGCATACTTCAGCTTTGAAGATGCAGCATCAAATCAGCTCCTTCAATGACTTGATCGCGTCCCAGAAGTACACCTTGGCTTGCGCAAAGCACCTTTATGACCTGAGGCTTCAATTCGTGGATCCTCGCGTGGACATCAAGGAGTTCCTCAAAGTTTGTGCAGAGATGGTCTATGAAGACATCGGCAAGACGGTTTCTCACTACGGTGGTCTCCGAATCACAGCCAGTCAGGCCATCGAGTACGCGGCATGGGGAAAGGCCAAACAGTTGGCGTGGGACAGAGGATACGACTCCGAAGGCAAGACATGCTACATCTGCTACTACGACGCCGGGAACTGCGCTTATGCTGGTTTCATGAGGATGCTTTTGACTCCAGAGGAGCGCCAAGAATGCTACCGAGGGTCAGTCTTGCCCAAAGAAGAGCTCCTGGGTGACACATTGGAGCTGGCGCTCGGGCTTCTTACGATTGCCATGAGACACCCAAGTCATTTCATGAATTAGGGTGGCCTTGAGGGAGCAAATGCGTGCGCGAGAGGAATCGAAAGGTCATTCTTCCGCTACGCGTCGGCCGAAGCCATCGAGCTGATCACGGTTGACTCCCCGCGCAAAAGGACACCGCCCAAGAAGAATGAAGCAGTCGCTGAGATCGTCAACAACATGTCCGCTGACCTCGTGATTGATTTCACAGTGATCGTCGATGGTGATATCTACCCTGTAGAGATTGCGAGAACCGACGAGACACAGGCCGCTGACAACGTCACGGACGATCCAGGGTTCTCAGTTGCTCCACCAATACCTGCACAGGATGTGGATGTGGATGCGCAACCCGAAGAAGAGCAAGGTGCAGAAGGCCCTGATCCCAGGCATGCAATTCGTGAAGGATTTGTCACGCAGCTTCAGGACTATGTTGGCGTACTCGCTCAGGGCGAGATGTCAGTCGGAAGCGATCGCATCACATTTTGTGTTGCTTGTGGCAGTGACCTACACACTCTGTCAAATTGCACGGAGAATGCTGCAACCCGGGACCTGGTACTTCGAAGCGTCCAGATCATCAAGGAAAGTCTTCTTCGATATCCACGTCGAGTACCTTCACAAGAGGCTGAACCAATGGACGTTGACACCACAGATCATGTGAGTGTTGCATCCTCGGACCGACGACCCAAGGCCAAAGCCCGACCGCGACGCGGAGGCGAAGCCGTTCGGGGTGATGTGGTCTTGATCCGTTATGAGAACAAACACAATCTCTGCACGGATGTGGAGAATCGTCGGGGCCTAAATGATGCTTGTGGCGTACCATTGCAGGAATCGGGACCAGAGAATAGCCAGCGAGTGGTGGACATCATTGAGCAGCTTTCGGACCATCGCGACCGACGCCTACCTCAACGAGGAGACCGTCCTAGCTATGTGTACGACGAGAACACTCATAGCTACACCAATCCAGGCTATGAATCCATCGGCGGCGGAAGGCCAATCCGGTGCGGGATTCTCGACCTGATCCCAACCAAGGGTGCAAGCTTCATCAACAATCGGTGGGACATCGTGAACGAAGTTGTCCTTCGCAACATCACCCGTCAGCGCAGGTTGAATGCGGATTGGGCGCTATCATGCATCCAGTCTGACTTGCGCCACAGAATCGCCAGGCGCCCAGGCTCGGAATGGCTTGACAACCGGTGCCAGGTGGCATTCAACAGTGTCATCAAATGTGATGAAGGAGGATGGGTGCTGATCGAAGACTTGGTGAGGCATGAGCCACTATGGACCCATGAAAGCAGACGCATCACCGAAGGGGTCTCAAGGACCGATGACCAACAGAAGAAGAGAGTGTACAATGAAAGACTTCAGCTATTGTTCCAGGGGAACATGATTGCAGCCACGAAACGCAACAAGGCCAAGATTCGGTTGCAGTTCCTGGGTGTGAGAGTGAAGGACCCCGGCACGGAAGTTCTTGGATCAGCAGGTTCGAACATGTTGGTATCAGTTCGGGACCAGATCACGGAGATCCAGAGCAACGATCATTGCCGGCATGGCCAGAGGTACCTGAACCTATGCAACGGCTGGGTGAAGCCATGGGCAGTTCGGGCTACGAGCGGTCACTCTGCGCA
Organism: Symbiodinium sp. CCMP2592; assembly: GCA_905221615.1. Classification (NCBI taxonomy): domain Eukaryota; class Dinophyceae; order Suessiales; family Symbiodiniaceae; genus Symbiodinium; species Symbiodinium sp. CCMP2592. The sequence goes on from CAJNDT010004813.1 coordinate 486,798, forward strand.
CTCAGATCCCCAGAACAACTTGCTTCAGTTGGACAAGAACAGGTTCGCAATATCTCCATCTATGACCCTCTTGCAACGTCTTGGAGGTGCGTTCCACGCTACGGCATGCCGCAACTTGGATTCCATTGTCACGCAAGGCATCATGCCTGGTTCGGAGGACCCCGACGGGGACTTCGACCATAGGCGCCAATTCCGAGGCAACCAAGGTGGCAGACTCCACAGCTATTGGGGGGTGTTTGCGCCGTTCGATCACCGGAACGCAACGACCAAGATGCGAGTACATGGACGAGACGCCAAGCACATGCCATTGGCGGTCCTTCATGTCCCATCGCAAGATCTTGCACGAGAAGATGGACGTATCACAGACAGCGGCATCATGATCGTTGGTCGAACGATACCTTTCCATTTCGTCAAGGAGGTATGGTTTTGCGTCCCTGATCCTCGAGATACACACTCTTTCGCTCTGGTGGAAAAGATCTACGATGAAAGGTTGGAGAAAGAGCTGGTGTTGGACTACAATGCATCACCGTTGCTTCCCGAGTTCGAGAGATACCGAACGCCAAGCAAGATCATGGAATTGCTTTGCGAGATGCCTCCTGGACCCCACGACACAAGCAAGGAGCAGATCATTCGTGACCTCACGACTGTCCTGGAGTCCCACAGGGAGAACACGGTTCGGCATCACTACATGGACAAAGGAATCAAGTTTGTCATCAAGAATTGGCGACCCGAAGACCTACGCAGAGACGAGGATGGACGGAGAATGAGGGTATGCCCGGCATGCTACAACATCGTTCCAGCATGTTTCTCCCGATGCACGTCTTGCTGGTCACAGTTCGTTTCGAGCGGATATTACCAAGGTTCTCCACAACGGGAGACTCCTACGGAGATCCCCAGTGACTTCATTGCTCAGACAATGGAAGCCGCAGCAGCCGCAGTGCCTGAGGCGCCCGAAGAGGAGCAGGAAGCCATGGAGGTAGAGACCGTTGCGGAACCTGAAGAAATCCCAGAACCGTCTGTCGTCGCGGAAGACGATCCAGAACAGGAACCTGATGAAGAAATGGACGTCGAGCCTGAAGAGGACTTTGATGACGCAGTTCCGGAAGCAATCGCACAGGAACGTCGTCCCGTCTTCATTACCGGCCAGTCTTTGAACATCGATCCTGAGCTACAACTTGCACGTACCGCCATGCAGCCATCCTACTATTCTGGAAAGCGAAATGCCCATTGCATTGACGCGAACATGACCGCTCTGTCGTACATGGCATACGTGGTATGCAGATCCATCTACAAGGCTTGGTCAGGATTCGCAAAGTGGGCGACTATGCCGTTGTTTCAGATGAGGGAAAGTTTCGCACTTGGCCAACGCTATGATGTGCTTGGAAAGTGGGGATCTTTGGCGGCAGTGGATAGGGAAACGGGTGTGAGCAGGGACGTGACTGATGAGGAGATCATTCGCTTTGCAAAGGAACCTGAGAACCTCAAACAGTATGATCCCAACGGGACTTACACCTTGAAGCGCTTCCGGACGAACCAGATGCTTTCTTTACTTGTACGGGGAGCCAACATGATGGGAATTGGCAGGGACAACTTCAACCCTACTACTTACTTGAAGAGCGACAGGGATGAAGATGTAAAGGCTATGCACTTTTGTTGCCTGAACGTCCTATGCGAGGTGATCCCAATGGTGACGGGACACCAACAGTTCTCAGTGCTACGACCAACGCCAACTGGAACAGTGGACTTCTTGTACATCGACCCCGTCGGTATTCTGCTGACTCATTCTGATCAGTCAGTCCAGACCATCGCCTTGCTGGTGGACCACAGTGTGCAAATGCCTGCGCATTTCATGGACAGATTGAACAGATCCAAGACTGAGAGACAGCAAAACCCGACGACAAAGCGTACGGAAGCCCTACACCACATTTCGGCCGCTGACTATCTTCCTCCAGGTGGTACTTCCATCCTGGACACGCCTGTCACTACGGAGGAACGTGAAAGCGCTTCTTCATCCAAGGGACCTTCAAAAGGGCGTGGAAGAACCGGAGGCGAGCAACATGGTGGCTGGAACACCAATTCCTACCACGACTACATCGCCGCCAAAGGCCGAAACAAAGGCAAGGACAAAGGAAAGCCAAGGAACCAGTATCCAGAGGAGAACCTCCGGCCCTGGGACCGCGATCCTACGTCAACGCGAAGATGGTGGCGAGACAACGCCTGATCTTCCTCGCCTATCAGTTCGTGACCTCTGAGCTTCGCCCGTGGAATGCCATCGCGAATGCTTCTTTCTTCGGTGACGCCTGATTCGTTTGTCATTTCAGGGGATCGTTACTGACGTAGATGAGTGTCACAACGTTTCTAATTGGGATACAAAGCTCTGATTTTCAATGTCAATGTTGCGGCGGAATTTTCTTCTTTCCTATCGTGCCATCTTCCGGGTGAGCAGCGTCGGAGACGCAACTCATGGGGGGTGCGAACGGACTGCGATGCCTTGTCAAGTTCTAAGGTGTCACTATAAGAGCTGTGAGCAAGACCGTGTAAAGTGCAAGAGAAGGGGGCACGCTACGCGTCCCTCGACTCTAGGGGGCATGCTACGCATCCCTCGTCTTTACCTTTCTATGTGACCGCCAACGCAACGTTTGGCTCAAGTCAATGCCCATAGCTAAGTGCTATATGTGTCTTCTATCCTGAGCAATCAGAGCTATCCCGTTGCACAGACGAACCGCCGCCGGCAGTGAGTGCAAAAGGAACGGCCGCCGGTTCTGCCTGCATAGGATTGCACGTGTGGAAGTAAGAGGGAGAGACAGGGTCCAGTCTGTGGAGAGTGCTAGCCAGCCACACCTACATTCATTACAGCTCTGGTGGGGAGAGCAGCAACCAAGTCGAGATCAATCCCCCACGCATGAACAGGTACCACCGCCATTCCTCCACAGGAATGACTCCGTATGAGTTTATGGCAGGAAGGCCTTACGAGGGCCAACTCGCCGAATTTGGCGAATCACTTTTGGTTTTGACCAATCGTTCAGGAACACGTGCCAATAGGAAAGGTGACCCTATTTGGTTGAGAGGAGTGTTTTTAGGAAAAAACAGACAACAACCTCTTCATTACGTGGCACATGGACGGCATCAAGACAAGCCGTAGCGCAAAACGTTGCGTGGAACACTTTCGACGTGAAAGGAATAAGTAGCGTAGGAATTCACACTTGGGAAGTGAAGCACACTACACTGGCAACAAGGAACATTCCCAGGAAGAATATCCCAGGACCAATTGCAGAGGCGCCACCTGTCATGGATGGAGCAGCTCAGGAACAGTCAGTCGAGGACTCGGCACCTTCCGCACCTTCAGGACCGATCGCAGGACCGATTGTCATCCAAGGCGGGGACTCTGCAGGGAAGTCAGGACCTACCAGGACAACTTACCTAGAGAGCAAAGCGAAGCAGGCACAGAGCAAGAGAAAAGCAGAAGAAGAACTTGAGCAGGAATACGACCAAAACAAACACGACGAAGCAGCTTCAGACCCAACGTCTTCTAGTAGCAGCAGTAAGGAAATGGACGCAGCCTCAGAAGAAGAACTCATCCCAGACAGCGCAATGGCAAGTGAGCTTCTTTCAGCTAGAGGACCAGCACCTCTTAGGAAAATGGAATTTGATGATGTAGGAACAGGTTCCAAGATCCCGAAGATTGATTCTCCGAAGAAGAAGTACCCTCCGTTCAACGTAGGAAGAGTATTTGAGCACAATGATGAAGAACTACCTGAAGCAGAACCAGGTACAGAGGACATTTTCTGGGAAGATTCATATTCGGACATTGGCGATTCCGATGAGGAACAAGACATCTTCAAGAGCGAAGATTCTGGACCTCCAGAAGTTGCAGAAGCCCAGTTGCAGGAACTGGATCGTGAGGCGATGCTCACAGAAATCAACAGACTCACCGAGATGAAGGCACTGGCAAGGAAACCCTTGCAAGAACTCGAGAGAGAAGAGGAGAGAGAGACAGAAGAAGAAGAGAGCAACCAAGGAACAAAGTGGTTGACGACGAAATTCGTCTTCGATTGGCGATTTAGGAACGGCCGATGGATGCGGAGAGCTAGGTTAGTAGCGAGAGAGTTCAAAGCAGCAGAAGTAAGGAACGACACGTTCAGCCCAGCGACGAGCGCATCGTTGGTGAGACTTATCCCGATCTTAGGATTACAACAGGAACATTCCCTGTACTCCATTGATGTCAAGGACGCATTCTTGCAGGTCCCACAAAGGACGCGATGTGCATGTCAATTCCCGAAGGAATATGTGGATCTGTTTGGCGACCAGGATCCTAGTTGTAGGAACGAAGGTTTGTTACTGCTTAGAGTACTTCCAGGACAGCGAGATGCAGCACTACTATGGAGTGATCATTTTGCAGGAACCCTCAAAGAGCAGAACTTTGATAGGAGCAAAGCTTGCCCTACTTTGTTTCGTGACGACAGGAACAGCATACTTGTTGTGCATGTAGATGACATTCAGGCAGCAGGGAAAACAAGGCACCTAGAGCCCAAGCTAGGAAAGCTAGGAGAAACCTACGAGCTAAAGGTTGAAGGCCCCTTCTTGACAGAGCAGGAACTTGAGGTAGGAGAGTCACACCAGACAATCCGATTCCTTAAAAGGAAATTCAGCTACCACAATCACGAGCTCCACATCACGAGTGACCCGAAGTATCTTGTGAAGCTTAAGGAAGAACTGAAGCTTACCAGCAAAGCCTCAAAGCCGACTCCGTGCACCCAAGAGTCACAGGAACAGGACAACACTCAGACCTTGAACCAGGAACAAGCGGCATCGTTCAGGAAAAGCGTTGGCATACTCTTGTATGTCAGTCAGGACCGCCCTGACGTGCAGTTTGCCGTGAGAGGTTTGGCCTCCAAGATGTCGGAACCAACACATGGTTCTTGGAAACACTTAGTCCACCTAGTGCAGTACATGTCGAGAACTGAAGGATACCATTTAGTGTACAGGAAAACGCCTAGAGGACTCAGTAATCTCCATGAATCCATCAGGAATGGTAACTACGACTTTACAGGAATAAGGCCCAAGGAACACCACCTTTTGGAAGTCTTCAGCGATTCAGATTGGGCAGGAAAGAAGGACACAAGGCGCTCAACATCTTCAGGAATTGTTTGCCTAGACGGTCAGTGCATTTACTCCTTTTCTAGGAACCAGAAGTCGGTTAGCTTGAGCAGTGGTGAAGCAGAGTACTACGCAGGAGCATCAGCAGCGTCAGATTCTATATTGTTGAAGGAAGCAGTAGAATTCTTGACCAGGAAACAATGCAAGGTACACTTGTACATGGATTCTTCTGCAGCTAGAGGAATTATTACAAGGCAAGGTGTAGGAAGAGTCAAGCATTTGCAGATCAGGACCCTTTTTCTTCAAGACCTCCACAAAGAAGGAACAATTAGTGTTCACCCAGTAGGAACCAAGGAAAACACAGCCGACATAGGTACCAAGCCCCTTTCAGCGAAAAGGATCAGACTGTTGTTGCACTGGTTAGGTTTTCAAACCAGCGAGAACGAACCAGTAGGCAGAGAAGAGCTCAAGGAACACAAGGCCCAAACACAAGCTAAAGCAGTTGTAAGAATGATCAAGAGCCCAGGAACTTTGTCTTTTGCAGCTTTGTTGTTTGCAGGAATTTCAGGTATTTCAGACAGTCTTCAGATTCAGAGTTTCAAGGAACAATGTTTTGAGAGTTGTTTTCAGGGAGAAGAGTTTCAGCCAGACTTTCAGGAACATGTTTTCTGTTGTGCAAGTGCATGTGAGCAGGACGGCATGTGCAGTGACACGAGTGCATGTGAGCTAGGAACGTCTGCAGGAACAGCTCATGGAACAACATGTTGTGAGATGCTTTCGCAGCTCAAGGAACTCTGCGGAACACTCGCGGAACGCTCAGGTATCCAGGAACTAGTTCGCCCGGTAGCAGAAGGTCAAGGAAACCTTCCAGGAACCTTAGCAGCCATGGAAGCAAGCGCGAGTTCGAGCAAAAGCACCGAAGAAGTGTTCAAGGAACTTTCTACCTTGAGAGAGGCGGCAACCGCCTTAAGGAACGCTTCAGAAGAAAGGAACTTGATCGCGGAGTCGATCAGGAAGAACACAGAGGAAGCTGCGCGTTTGCGCAAAAGCCAGGAACACGTGGCTGGTTGTGTGGAGTCCTTGACAGGACAAATCTACGACGTCAAGCACCAGGTTCAGGAAATGGCCGAACAGAACGACAGAGACCGGCAACAGGTCAAGGAACACATGGCCTTCGTCCTAGGCACATGTGACGCCGTAAAGGAACAGCTGAACCAGATGATGCAGGACTTCTACGAGCAGCAAGAGGAACAAGAAGAAGAGGAAGAAGACGAAGAAGAACAAAGGAAAAGAGAAGCCAAGGACCGAGAACTAGAAGGTGAACTACGTCGCGAAGGACACGGACAAGGAACAGCACCGTCGAGAGCTACGTCACCTACGTCCCAGGAAAGGAAGGAATATTCGGACCGAGGCTACTTCGAGGGCATCCAGGAACGAGAGCAGGACAACGAGAACGAGAACGAGGCCTACGTCAGCAGCTACGTTGGAGGAGAAGATCCCGGGGAGTACCCCGATGAAGGAACAGCAGCAGCAGCAGAGGAAGAAGAAAGTGAGGAAGCAAAGGAAGAGAGAAGGAAGAAGAAGATCGCGGAGATCAACGCCAAAAGCAAGCAAAGGCTCAAGGAAAAGGAAGAGGAGAAGAAGCTCTTTCCGTACCCCTACGACTACGCCAGCGAATGGAAGGAATACTCCGAGAACGGCGAGATCTACAGGCAACACAGAGTTACAGGAGAAAAGCAGTGGGTCGACAAGGACTACACGTACAAGCACGAGAAGGGAACAAAAGGAAAGAAGGAAGGAAAAGGAAAAGGAAAGCCAAAGGCAAGAGCAGAAAGCACAGGATTTCGACCTCGAGATGAAGATGATCGCAAATACTGGGCAGAACAGGACAGGATCTCAAAGGAACAAAGAGAAGCAAAAGCAAAAGCAGAAGAGGAGAAGAAGGCAAAAGAGGAGCAGATTGCCAAAGCAAGGTTGATTTTGGAAGCGGCAGCAGACGAGCAGGAGAAGAGAGACAAGGAAGCAGCAAGGCAGGAAGCAGCCGCAGCCGCCGAGAGAAGGCGAGAGGTAGAAGCAGCAGCCAAAGCCAAAGCAGAGAGAGAAGCAAAGGAAAAGGAGGAGACCGAAGCGGCAGCAGCAAAGGAGGAAGAAGAGAAAGCAGCAGCCGCAGCAGCCAAAGAGGAAAAGGAAAGAAAGGAGCAGGAGAAGAAAAGAAAGGAGAAGGAAGCCAGGAAGAAAAGAGAGGAAGATCAAAAGGCAGCGTCAGCGTACATTGCCAAGAAGGAAGCAGAAAAGAAGGCAGCAGCAACAACAGCAACAGGATCAGGTGAAGCAGACAGGATCCAGAAGCTTGAAGAAATGATGAAGGAGATGATGAAGGAACGCAAAGAGGATAAAGAAAGGATTGCAAGCCTTACACAGGAGCTTGAGAGCAGAGGATCAGCAGCCGGGTCGCAGGCACCCACAGAACCTGACACAACACCAGCAAAGGAAGAGGAGAAGCCAGAAGCAAAAGGAACAGGAAAAGCAACAGGAAAGGAGCCACCGAACGTCACACAGCACAAGCAGAAGGAAGAAGACAAGGACGACCCAGAACTGTCCGCCAAAGGACCAGTGAACGAAGCATCGTTCATGAAAGGAAAAGGAAAAGGAGAGTTTGAAGGAAACTGGTTTGCAGTCTACAGTTTCCAGAACAGGAAATACCAGTGGAAGTGGAACGAGCCAAGGCACAGTGGTACTGGTATTCAGGATCAAAGGAAACAGGTTGGAAAGCAGCGTCAAAGGACAAGCAAGGAAAAGAAAAGTGCAAAGCGCAAGCAAAGATGAAAGAAGAGTGGCTAAAGGAACAGCTTCAAGACCAAGAGGAAGCTAAAGACAGTGAAGAGGAAGGCAAAGTGAACTTCCAGTGAAGCAAAGGAACCGCGAGCAGTACTGAGGCCAGAGAGCCGAGGAAAGAAGCAGCAGGACACAGGAACCGTGGCACAGCCCTTTTTGTTTCTGTGGTGATCTAGGTAAAGTGCAGGAACGTCTTTTGTACAGTCGAGCAACCTTGGAGAGGATTGCGAGTGAACGTGCGCATACGTTTGCAATGAGGAACAGTGTTTGTTTTGCAAGTGAAAAGGAACTGCAGCGTGTTTACTGTTTGTTCAGGAAAAGTCGGAGTCACCTCAGTCGAGGAACTTTCGCTAACTCCGAAGGCGGGGTGTTAAACATTCTGCCAGGAACAGTAACACAGCTAGTGCAGTACAGTTAATGTACAGGAACAGCCGTCACGCACACGCGACGTGCAGGCTCGAGACCCCAGGACACACCGTGCCCAGGAACAAAAGTGTCCGACAGTCTTTGTGGGTAGGAACCCTTAGTGAAGCCCGTTCTTTAACACAGCACCAGCACCAGCACCAGCACCACCAGCACCAGCACCAGCACAGCACCAGCACCAGCACCACCAGCACCACCAGCATCAGCACCACCAGCACACCAGCACCAGCACCACCAGCACCACCAGCAACAGCACCAGCAGCAGCAGCAGCAGCAGCAGCAGCAGCACCAGCAGCAGCACCAGCACCAGCACCAGCACCAGCACCAGCACCAGCACCAGCACCAGCACCAGCACCAGCACCAGCACCAGCACCAGCAGCACCAGCACAGCACCAGCACCAGCACCAGCACCAGCACCAGCACCAGCACCAGCACCAGCACACCAGCACCAGCACCAGCACCAGCACCAGCACCAGCACCAGCACCACCAGCACCACCAGCAGCACCAGCACCAGCACCAGCACCAGCACCAGCACCAGCACCAGCACCAGCACCAGCACCAGCACCAGCACCAGCACCAGCACCAGCACCAGCACCAGCACCAGCACCAGCACCAGCACCAGCACCAGCACCAGCACCAGCACCAGCAGCACCAGCAGCAGCACCAGCAGCAGCACCAGCAGCAGCACCAGCAGCAGCACCAGCAGCAGCACCAGCAGCAGCACCAGCAGAAGCATCATCATCATCATGTGTCATCCATCCCTTATCCTTCGCCCATCATCCTTCGCCCTTCATCCCTCATCCTTCATCCAGCATCCTTCATCAATCATCCGTCACTATCACCAGCATCACCGCCATCATCACACTCATCGTCACCGTCAGCATCATCACCACCCTCGTCATGCGGCACCATCTTTTGAGCAGTCACATCAACTCCGAGAGCTCCAAAAACAACATTGTGGGAATTTCTGACGGAGCCAATCAGAAGCCCTGACAAGCAGCTTCAGACAGGCAGTCTAAACGGAAGAATCCGCTCTGGAAACACGCTCTCTTACCTTAACCTCAATTGCTTGCCATGCGCATCGAGGAAGAAATCGAGTGAGCTGCAAGGCATAACTCGAGTGTGCTTTTCCAGGTGGCCCAAGTAAGATTATCCTGGTCGTGCACAGGATTGCTATCCTTACTCACACCACTCGTAAAGGAGCTTGCGTGTATCACACACCACAGACGCCCGCAGTATAGCCCCAAGTTGTCTTGAAACGTTCACAAAGAGCAGTGAGAAAAACATTGTGGACGAGCCTTCCCGTTTTCACCCAAGTATGTCGGCGCCAATTTGGGTGGCGGATTTTATAATGTTGTCGTCGGTTCGCCAAGCCCCAAGGATAGCCGGTCCACGCGGTCCACTTCCGCTTCCATTCCCGACTGAGCTGCTTATGCCTCGCTCTGAACCCCAATTCAAGAACACTATAGAGGTACAAGTTCAAAACGCATGCAGAAGAAGGTGTGGCGAAGTGACGTTTCAACGCGCACTCGAGATGTGGAACCTTGTCGTTTCAGATCCGAGAACCTGGAATTTGGAGTTGCCAGGCCAGCTGACTTTGACTGTCGAGAGCAGGAGGAGAATGATTGCATGCCAGGGGAAATGAAGCGGTCTGGTACCAAGTGTGACCAAGGCTAGCACAAAACACCGAATTTGAAGGCTAGGGTGAAAGTAAAGTATAACACCGGTGCGTGCGCATTCTGCACACTGCACAGTTTCCTGACAGCAGCCGCAGTAGCTTACTTAAGTAGATCACAATAGTGAGGTGGGAAGTTGCCTCGATTGGCCTGGGGATTCAGCAGGAAAAGACAAATCCGCTGAGTTTATCCTACCAAATTGCAAGTGCTCCTGCAGCCAGAGGCCCGAAAAGCCGTAATCCCGACAACCCGAAGGAAGTGAACCCTACAAGCCTAAAGCCTATAGGAAACCTCACAAAAGCTCCTTACCGTAGCACCCTGCAGACCAAAAATTTTCGAAGGCCCCCCCGTCCGGTCTCGAGTGCGGGACCTCTAGTCGAGCTAACCTAGGCCGGACTGAGCCGAAAATCCACGAAGTCGCGAAACTCATGTCAAACATGTACCGCTTTTTTATTCGCGAGCACTATGAGCAGCGGAAACAGTGGCAAGTCGCACTGCGAGGCCATCCGCCTCTCCTCTCCTTTGACAAGATACACGGAAGCGATCTCGAGACCGAGTGCAGAAGCGTTTGAGTGGAAGTCGCCAGCTTAAGCTATTTGCCAGGCTGGGCAGTGCATCGGACACTGAGTTGTTCTTGTGGTCAAGGTGGTATCCGACATCGTGTCCTTGTTGCAGACGGCCCCTGGACATAACAGTCTTCACTTCTGAGAAGTGGCTCGGCTGCAAAGATATTGCCGGGCTGATCAAGACTTCCAAGATGGTATCCTCATGTCAAGGCACTGTGACACTTGGAATCTGAAAACTTGGATCGGTAAACTCACGAAGTGGCTGATGAATGCAGTGCAAGTAGGTCTTAGGGGAATGCCATCATCATCAGCATCACCATCGCCATTACCGTCACCGTGACCACCACCACCATCATCATCATCACCATCATCATCATCACCATCATCATTATCACCATCATCATGATCATCATCACCATAACAATAATCATCATCACTAGCATCACCTTCAGGGTCATTATTAGCATCGTCCTCATCATCGACACCATCATCGTCACCACGTCCAATCACTATTCTTGTTGCCGTGCATCGTCGAAGTTCTCCGCGGCTCCTTTGCCTTCAATGAGGCCGGCTGCTGTAGCCGACGTCCCCGCGTCCGGTGCAGGGCCAAGCGCATCCAAAATGCAGCAGCAGTGTGCAAGGATGCTCTGAGTTGCGACTCGTACTATATACTCGTCACTGTTGATAGTTTCCTTTTCACTGCTGCTGCCGTTGCTGTTTGTGTTGCAGCTGCGAATGCGAACCCAAGGAGGACCCCGACACGCTTATGTTTGCGTGGTGTGGGGTGCAAATTCTGGCTACGCCCTGGGTGCTGCAGTTCTGGGCGCGAGACTCAAGGCCACAGCCGCAGATAAAGATAAATCGATTGTGCTTCGAAACCTGCTGCTCGCAGGAACTGCAAGCAGAGCAAGGCCTGCTGCACTCTGACTGCAACGTAAGAAACTGAGACCATTCGAGCTTGCACAAAGCTCACAGGTGACACTGCCGACTTGATTCTGATGCACACTGATGCCGCTTGGATCATTCTGGCTTGCCATATCGAGTCCCATGAGCCGTGCCAGCAGGATGTGCCCTCGAACTATTTGGAGCAGCTTTCAAAGATCTGGAAGCTGCAAAGCATTGATTACATTGACGGCGTCCCCGCCCTGTACACCACGAAGGGCACGCGCTTCGACGGAGTTTTCACCAAGCTCAGCGTGACCTGGCGGCACAAGTCCGGCTCCACGTTCGCTCCACACTCTGTTGGTGCTCCACTGCCTCTGCTCTTAGCTTAGGCTTGGATGCTCGTCGGGGCCTCAGGGCCTCAGGGCTCAATCCTTTACCGGGCTCGCTGTGCTGAGCCAAGGTCGAGTACGACAAGGCCTTGCTATGCCTTCAGCTGGGGGAGCTCACGTCTTGGCGTCTCAGATCTCAGGTGATTCTGTTGGACATTGACACGCTGCCAGTGAAGTCCCTCAGTGCCCTCTTTGATCTGGAGCCCCCTGCCGCCCTCGCAGCTGGCCGGCATTGGATTGGCCGGTTTTGAAGTTGTGCTGCAAGGAGACTACGTGCACGAAGCGCAAGAAGTTGAGGCAGATACAGTCCCAGTCCCAGTCCCGACAGGTCCGGGGGAGCTGCGAGCTGGACCACGGCGCAGTGGTGGATGGCCGCCGCTCGTCAATGCTTGGCGTCAGGGTCAGCTTCATCTGCTGCTGCAGACATACCCTTGATCCACGCACTGCCAGCTCACCTTTTTATGAGAGACTGCAGCAGCGGCCTATCAGATGCTCAGAGGATTGACGCAGTCTGCAGCTCTCAGAGCACGCAGCTGCATGATGTTCCCCGCGGCACAGGGCGGGCGGGAGGGTGCCGAGACAAAATCTTGAACATAATCACAACGGCATTCGCTGAAGATTAAAAACCTGCTCAGCAGGACAAATGATCCACGCACTGCCAGCTCACTTTTTTATGAGAGACTGCAGCAGCGGCCTATCAGATGCTCAGAGGATTGACGCAGTCTGCAGCTCTCAGAGCACGCAGCTGCATGATGTTCCCGATCTCTGTCCCCAAAAGGAGGTACTGGAAAGGAAGAAAACAAACAAACACAGAACCCCAAAGGACCCTCAAACTAACTCCAACATCCGAGCGACACGACAGAGAGTGCTGTTCACAGCAGACTCGGAGAGGACTCGCGCCCAAGCGCGAGCCCACTGAGCAGGATATTGTTGAGCAATGCTGGTCCAAGTGAGGCCGTGCGGCGAGCATCCTGCCAGGCGCAAGTGAGGCTTCAACGTGCGACTGCAAACGCCAGAGCGGAGTTGACAGCGTCTGGCAGGTGCTTCTGATACACAATGCCATGTGGCAACACGAGTTGTTTTTCGCCACGAGGCACCATATTGGCAATAGTCTGAGACGTAGTCGGCGAAACTTGAGTCCTGACAGAGCTGAAGGATGGGAGGAGCACTGAAAAGCTTACTGCTCCGAGGATTTTCCAAACAGCAGGGTACTCGCTTGCGAATGCAGGCAGCAATGATGCTAGCGGTGACGTACATAGCAGCATTGCCGGACTGAACTGCGTGAGCATGCTTCCCATATAAACCAGGTACACCAAGTATGTATTTGCGAGTGCGCACAACTGGGCAGGTATGCGCGATAGACCAGGTGGTGCAAGGCGTGCCGAGCCAAACACGTAGCACAACCCCGGCCCCGATCCAGCCAAGAATAGTCTTTTGCACTGCGTCAAGACACAAGTCCTCGAGAGGCGAGCGGGAAATGTCAAGAGTGACAACTCCAAACCCAAGCTGCCTAAGGTGGCTAGCAATAGAGCCAGCCCCGGCAAAAAGCTCCAAGAAGACTTGCTGCTTGTACTGTAGCGACTGTTTTTTGGCAATCTGTGGCAAAGATCGGAGGTGTGATTTGGCTTTGGTGTTCAAGGATCCGGCAGGGGTGAAAAATGATCTCGGAGCATCGCGGCTTTGTGGCTCCGAGGATCGCTGATCACTTCCGCCAACAGGTCTGTGCACGTCAGCAGCTGGCGCTCCACGAAGTTGCCATAGAGCTGGGTCTGCATCGGCACCTTGTGCACCTGCTGTTGTGCTGCTGTCGCTTTCTCGTACCTTCGCAAACTGGTGTCCGTTCGCCATCGTCCCCGCTTCTTGATATCCAACAACGGCGTCCCGGTCAATCGCAGATGACTCGCTGCCCCATGCCGGTTGCCGTACAAGGTGGCCTCGAGGGCGTTCAGCTTGAGGCGCTCGCACACAGACTTGAACTCCGCGTTGAGTTGGCTGCAAGTAAAGGGGAACAAGAAGGTGTCCGTGTGGCGCTGCTTCACCAGGGCTGCCAAGCCCGGGAGGATGTAGGCCACCTGAGGACTGAGGTGAATGCTCTCGTCGAATGCATTGACTTTGCTCGGGTTGCTTGATTCGCCATCCGAGGGCGCGAGAATCACACCCCAGGAGTGCATTCCGGCAAGGCGTGCGGGTCGGATCAGTTGCCGTGGCTGCAGTCCCACCAGCTCGCCTGGGCGAAGCAGCAAGTCCCACTGTAGGATGAGAGCCAGCGCAGAGAGGACTGACCCCATCGCAAACATGGCCCCAACGATTGCGGCGAAGGCGACTCTTGGAGTCGGGAGCCGCATTTTCGGGGGAGCCAGGTTTCTGTAACCCTCCAGAGCTTGAGTGCTTCTCGGGAGGTGTTTTCCCCCGTTTTTCCCGTACTCTGGAAACCGAAACCTGAACGCGGCGTACATGTACTCCGCGGCGCTGACATCTTGGCCTTGAGCGAACAGTTCGTTCAGGTATGCAGTCAAAAGCGTATCCCAGTCCGACGTCATGGTCAGATAAACGCTGGACCACTGCAGGAAGGTCTCGACTAGGCGGAGGTAACGTTCCTGGGTTGCCACTTTCCGCACCTTGTTCACCTCCAGCACTGAAGGAGCCCCTGCAAGTGTTGAGATGGTTGCCTGCATGGTCGAAACGGGCGGGGCCCGTCTCTTGCGCCCTAGACTCGGCTGAGCAACACCCGTCAGCGGCCGCAAAACCCTCTCCTCCCACGCCATCTCGATGGGGAAAAGGGCCTCGAAAAGAATTATTCGGTACCTTGGGCAGCATAGGAGCACGAGAAGGTCGATCAGCACAATTCCTTTCGGATGGGATCCACCTAATGTAGAAACGACTGTTGCTAGCCAATGCCAGTGCACACAACTGCAGGTTGTCGATGAGGAACAAAACCACCAAGCGAGCACCTGCTGCGAAGCTTGTGCCTAATCCCACTAACCAAGGCCCTTCCCTCAGTGCGTAGAATATTCTCTTGATTTTGCCATGCCCCTGAGAAGATGACTCGCCACTCATTTGACATCAGGATGTCGGGAGAAACCTCTTTGAAGTGCGACTCATGTAGGCGGGCATACTCATTGCCAAAAGGTTCCAAACCGGAAGCCCGACCTCCAGAACCACAATCCGATTCGAGAGACGATTCAGGTGACCCAGGTTGAATCTGTAGAGCATGATCCCGCGCCTTGATAGCGCCCTCGACCGCATATCTCCACTGCTCGCAGGTCCTTGCGGTGCGAGCGATGATTCCCGGGTCCAGCGTGCGTTCACAAACTCCGTACCCCACGTCGCTACTGTCACTGGCGGTAATAGTAGTGTCCCAAGGGAGGTCGAGGGGGGCAAAGAGCAAGGGTAGAACGGATGATGCCTGCATGATCTCCTTTTGTGCTTCCGCCCATAACGAGCTGGAGGGCCTGTCGGAGCGGATATACCGATAGACGCAACTGAAGATGGACAAACTCTCCCTGCGAATCAGCATGGCGAAGGTATAGTGCCCAATGATCTTTTTAATGACTTTTGCATCCGGAGGCCTCCGAACTCGATTCAAAGCCAGCGCCGCCAGCCGCAGCTTCCAAATCCTGGTCGAGGAGAGGGTGATCTTTCGATCCTCACCATCAACAACGAGCCCCAAGCCCTCAACAACGGTTTGAGCATTGGTCACCTCGTGGATTCGGAACCCCCAGCTTTCGAGCACCCCCTTCATCTTGTCAAAGTGATCCTGAACATGCTCCGCATCCACTCCGCTGACGAAGAAGTTGTCAACATACTGCGCGTGCACTGCCCGACCTGCCTTGACCAAGCCTGTTGAAGTACGATCCTGAACACGATCGTGAGCAGATAGCCCCGCCTGGGCGGCTGCACTCTCCAAGAGGCTCTGACAGAAGTAGAGGGACCAGCTCCACCCCATGGGAAGAGTCGCTTACTCGGGGGTCACAAAATCCTTTGAAGTACACCCCGAAGGCCACATCTCCCGCTCTAGGTACCGACACTGAATAGCGGGCAGGCGGAAGTACTTACGCAGATGTGTCGGGAGCTCCAAAGCGTCGGCCACATCACCTGCAGCAGTGTAGAGCTTGTCATCGCCAGCGATTTCCAGCGAACACCATGCCGCCGGGGATGGTAACCTTGACGCCCTTGGCTTACGAAAAAACCCATTCGCCTTGCGGGTGTCCAGAATCAATCGCAGCTTGCCGCTCTTTTTAGGAACAAAGAAAACCCCTACAGTGTGTTCGTGTTGTCCGGGAACAAAGGTGAGCATCTGTGATTTAAAAAGCCGGCCGCAAAACTTTCCCATCTGTACAGGAGAGTGAGACAGCACAGGATCGATATAAGGTTTGATAGGTTCAGCTGCACCCTGAGCATCGCATTCGGCAAGTAGCTCTGAGCTGCCGGCCAGAGTCAACAACTTAGCAACCTCCGGCTCCAGGAATTCCGCCACACGCACAGGATGACAACCCGGATCCGGCCATGAGACTTTTGCCTCGTCGAAACTGGCATGCTTGCACTCCACGTCAGGTATTGAGTACACCGTCATGGAGCCGAGAAGCGCCTCAAGGGCTTCTTCGGGACGAGATTTTGGCGGTGGCCCAATTCCACGAAAAACCTGGTCCATATGATTGAGAACCGCGGCGTGGGAGCCAACCGGTGCCGGGCCGACCACCCCATCGGGTTTGCCATACAAGAAGTTCAAGGTCTCAATGCCCTCGCGGGCCCAAGACCCGGCAGCCAATCTCCTGCTAATTCGCTGGCGGCACCCACGACTCAGGCCCTTGTTCAGAATTTCCGCCTCATCACACGGAGCGCGAAGAGGCAGCAAATCCCGCTGCCTAGCCAGAGTGCCACTCATCACACCAAAACTGTGCCTGAGGACAGGCGTTAAAAACCCCAGACGAGGTTCCTGGCCAAGGGCGAGAAGAGCCCCGTCAAAAAGGGAGAAGTGCAGCCGATCCGGGGCAAGCCAGCAGCACTGCGAAAACGGCCCCCAAGCGGGCCGTTACGCCTTCGGCTTATTTGCTCGCAGCAAAGACCGCTCTTCTCGGGCCTTTCGCTGCTCCTTGCTTGCTTGGGCTTCCTTGTGCAACTCCTCGCCGAGCCACGTGTTGAGAGCAGGGCACAC
Organism: Symbiodinium sp. CCMP2592; assembly: GCA_905221615.1. Classification (NCBI taxonomy): domain Eukaryota; class Dinophyceae; order Suessiales; family Symbiodiniaceae; genus Symbiodinium; species Symbiodinium sp. CCMP2592. The sequence continues at coordinate 503,825 of CAJNDT010004813.1, forward strand.
ACATATGTTCCCTCGTGTTGGGTCCGCGTTGGGTCCACGCCAAGGAAGTAATGCGTCTCGTCGTCGACTGATCCCGTCGAGGATGCTCCGATGACCCTCTCTTTCCAGCGGAACTGAATCATTTGAAGTCGCCGACAAAGTAGCTCGATACATGCCAATTCGCCAAGGTTCAGCTGATCGTACTCAAGCGCCAGCTCGATTGCCTTGCAGATGGACTCGTGCTCCAGCACACCGTTGTCGGTAGCTTGCAACTTGCATATGGTCTTCCACTGATTGTGCATGGTCAACGGACTGCCCCCATTTGAGACGATGTACGATCCGACCCAACGGGCCGTTCTCGGACCCTTAATCGGCCAGTCACCCCATGAGCTCTGTGATGCCTTATCCACACCATCCCTGAGCTCACGGCGTCGCTTACCGTCCGCGCCGTACCGCACGGCCAAAGTCCTGGCGTCATCTGGGGCTCCCCCACCGAATCCGATGCCGCCGATGACCCCGGGATCGATGGCAGCCGGGGCAGCCACCGCGGTCGCAGCGGTGGTGTAGTGTCCCAGCTCATGATTCGGAATCAGCTCCGCGAATAAGACTGACCCGTCAGCCAAGGCTGCGACGCCCTTTGTGCCCGCCTGGTAGCCCCCAACCACTTGCGGAAGGGGGACTAAGCTTCCCTTGGAGCGCACTCCTTCTGAAACAGAGCCAGCAGCTGAAGTCAACACCGGTCCTGGCAAAGGCGGCGGGGAGGTCGGTGCCGCCGGTGGAGCCGCCGTGAGGGCCCCAGCAAGAGCCCCGCCAGCATTGAGGTCAATCTCCCCCTGCAAGGCATCCAACTCAGCTTGAGCAGCGCCTCGGACATGGACCAGCTCGGCATGCCCTAACGCCTGCCCCACATTCCCGTCTTCAAAACGATGCACACTCTGCCGTCGGATCCCTGGTGGCAGTGACCGGTCCCTTTCCAGAAGCACGACCCCCTGGATGTTGGGCACCGATAAGGGCTCTGCGTACACATCACCGTCTGGAGTTGCGATGACGCACCACCCAGTTGATCTCGGGTCGTTCGGGTCCGCCCGAGCTCGGTGGATCACGTATCTCTCGTGCCATTTCCTCTCCTGAGGATACTGCACTATCAGGTATCTCCCTTCGATCTCGTATGCAGGAAGCACGGTGTTGTCGATATAAGTACCCATGGTAGGCGCAAAGCCCACCAAAGAACCCTAGCAAGAACCACAGTGCAACAATCACGTAGTTTGTTGGACAGGCCTTGCACTCACAGCGGCAATGGCAGTGCTGATCACCAGCGGGAGGAATAATGGGTTTTTCGGTTCCCAGCCAGTTCTGTCCTACCAAACACCCAGCGAGCAAAAGGCCAGTGGGCTGCCAAAGGCGAGGGTCCATGGGTTCCTACTTCCTTGCCGAGACAAAATCTTGAACATAATCACAACGGCATTCGCTGAAGATCAAAAACCTGCTCAGCAGGACAAATGACCTGGTGGCGTGTCTCTAGGTGTCGTCTTGCATGTGGTGAGAACCCGAAGCAACTCGACGGAAACATGTTCCCAGATGATAGGACATGGCTCCCCACATCCTTGGAGCCCGAAACTCAACCTTGCGTCCCACGCGCGAGACGGGGAGCACATCCAGACTCAGATGTCAAATTCGACGATGCGACCTTTTTTTTCAGTGGTGGGATGTGGTGGGGCTGTTGGGCTGCATGTGCACTACGCGGAATCAGACCAGCCCCATGCGACAACTTCGCAGACAAGCAAGCATTGTCTATGCCGGTGCAGAGCGGCGGCTTAAGAAAGCTGCCGACGGCAATTCGCGACTTATTCTGTTGCAGAGGCCGAGGGAAAAGTCAAGCGAAGCCGGGCACATCCCGCGGCACATCGGTCTTGGTGAAATTCCGCTGCCGAAGCTGTAGCACCTCAGGCTCCTTCTTCAGCGAGGGCGGCTGGGAGCCGGGTGGTTGGCTACAGTCCGGAGGAGAGCCGTCCGTCACCATGCTACTGCCAACTGCAGCCACTGTGCTTGATGGTGTTCTGTGCTCCGTTTACTCGGAGGCATCAACGCGGGCCTGATTCTCCTGCGGCCGTCTCACGACACCTTCGAACAGATGCTGAGCGAGGTGCTTTTGCTGCAAGAGTTTCGGGATCTGAGAAGCTCTTGGCGAAGGTCACTTCTGAGCACCATCCTGCCCACATTGCCGGGAACGGCCCGGAGCAGGACTACCTGACCCGCTTCTTCGCGGCCTGGGACCCGGCCCTCCTCCTAGCCGCTCTCCGCAACTCTGTCTGGGCACTGAGGCAGACCTGCAGCAGCCCTGGCGACACATCGACGTGTCCTACAACTTTCAGCTGCACCATATTCCCTTTGCCTTGGAGCAGGCTGCTGGGGCTGCTCGTAGCACGGTTGCAGGTCTCTAGGATGCGTGTCAATGCGCCAGGTAGTGCGCCACCGAAATAGGCTTGAATGGCTTGGCGAGTCCGACTGCGAAGAGTCAGACTGGATACCCCGTCGACTCAAAATCTGCGCGGAGGTCTGCGCATGCCACACATGGCTCTTGGCATCATGTAGTGCTGAGTGAACAGGCATCTTGCGTGCATGCAGGATATCAAGCTGGTGCACTTCAGCGGCGAGTTGAAGTACTGGCACATGATGCGCCGCAGTTGCATGCGGAGCTGTCATGTTACGAAGAAGATGGCTTGATCCAAGGCTCTGCCACGAAAAAGATATGGAGTTCAGCATAGAGAGGCCAGTGCTCCGTCCTTCCAAGCATGTTTGAACCCTCCTTCTTGACATCTCCGGCGTGCCATCCCCAAATTCCGTCCGTCCCAGATTTGCGGAGAAGATGTTGGCTGAATTCGCATCCTACGGAGCCTGGGTGACTGGAGAAGACGACGTTGCAGAGTATGGAGCTCATCGCTGTGACGGTCGTATCGTTCTGGAGGGCAATCCTGCGAAAGACATCACGGACTTGGTGCAGAGACGCTTGGCTTGTGCGTTTACATGCATGCTTAGTCTCGCACAGCGAGACACGCTAAACACCGACACGGAGGAGACGCCGACCTGCCGGCTCAGGTGCTTTCCAGCACGCTCGGGAGATTTGCACAGCCTCGTGTTCCATTTGGCACAGCTGTGCCCTTCGGCTCCTGGACCGCCAGCCAGGCCAGCCGTGCCATCCGTGCCGCAATGCCGTCGGCATTGCCATGATGTGCTGCCATGTGTTCTGAGTTTTCAAGTCAGCCCCAGCCCCAGCCCGGCGCCTTGGGCCTTCGCTTCTCGCAAAGGTCTGCTCCGGGAGCTGGAGTTTCCCAAGGCACCGGAGGGTTGCGCGCTGCCTGGCGCAGCGGTGCACGTGATGTGGCCTGACGGTGGTTCAGGTGGGGTCATCTTTCAGCCTTGCCTTTAACCCGTCTCTTCCCTCAGTTCGCAGGCTCTTGGTGGCACCCCGCACGCGTGCTCGCGGTGCACGCCGACGGGAGCTACACGGCCAGACGCCCACACAGGATGCTCTGTTCAGACCTCTACCCGACCTGCCACCGAGGTACACTACCACGCACAAGACAAGGGCTGGTCATCCTGCATGGAGCGAAATGTCGATGCTGCTCGTGTGTGGTGGGAGCGTGAGGGCTCCGAGAATTGAAAGTAGATCTTGCCCTCTGCAGTATCTTCTCGAATAAGAGCCTGCGGCGAAGAGCGCCGGGTTTTTGGGCTAGTGCCTCAGGTCCCAGACTCTGATGTGTCTGCAGTCGCTTGCCGCGGCTGCAGAACACGGCACGAAGTGTTTAATCGCGGTCGGAGTGCCGTCGCTACGCCTGTGCTAGATTATCATTTCTATAATTGCGAGGTTGAAGTTTCAGTTTACACACCTTCAGAAAGAGTGCGGTCAGACAGCAAAAGCCGACTCGTCCAGCCGCAACCTGCACTTGGAAAGTGGAAAGACATCAAGGTTTTACCGTCCTCGCGGTCGGAGGGCTGAAGTGCAGTGGGGACTGGAATGATTGTTCCGCACCTCTCGGTGGTGGTGCTGCCGGGTTTCAGTTTTCACCACCCATGGGCGAGGTTGCTGAAAAATCAGCCCGCGCGGGGCGCTTGGCCTTTCCAGCTTGCACTCCTTGCACTCCTTGCGCTCCTTGCGCTCCTTGCGCTCCTTGAAGCCTTCAAGCGGGGAAGCCCCAAGGGCCCTTTTGGCATGAAAGCTCGGAGCCGAGGCTGGGTTTCTCAGGCGTCGGGGGTGCAGCGTTCAGTTGGCGGAGGTGTCTTCTCAGGCTTGGGTTCCAACGGAAAGGCCGAAGAAGGAGAGACACGGGGTGCAAGAGACACTCCTGGCCCAGTGCAGCACGTCCTGTTTTTTTGAAAACCGATTGGGTGTGCGGCTTTGCAATGGAAAGGGCCAAGTGCAGAAGGGCTCTTGAGCGATACACGTTGTCCGCGAGGCTACCGGCTACCGAAGGAGGGCAGCGATTGCACACCGCAGCTGCGGCCGATCCCTCAGCTGCAGCGGACAAGCTCGAATCGCATGCTACTAGTAGTCTTTCCGTAGTCGTAGTCTCCGCAGCTCTGGTAACTCAGCAACTTGCGAAGCGCATTTGGTGCTCTGTGCCGCTCTTTGCAATTTGGATAGATCGGATAGGGCCAGATTTAAGAACCCGCCGAAAGGAGCTGTGTCTTGTTGTGTAGCACACTTGTGTGCGCAGTAACAACCGTGAACGGCGTAGCTGCCTTCAGCACTCTGGCTCGACGCGACTTTCGCCTAAGCTTTTTCTGCTAGCTCCTCTTGTGCCTTCGGCGGTCATGGCTCTTCACCCGACGATCGCTGCTCAGATGATGGCCGACGCCCTGGCGGCGGCTCGGCGTACTGGCTGGGTCCCGGTCATCGGCCTCCTGACGACGGACCAGATGACGGACCTCATCGACGCCGGGCACGCGGCGAGTCAGCTGATGGTGGGCCTGGTCCAAGGCACGACGACGGAGGAGGCGGCGGAGGTCGCGACGATGACAGCGGGTGGCACCGGCGGCACTGAGAGCATGCCCTTCGTGCCGACGCCCATTCCTGAGGGCGACGAAGATGGTGACGACGTGGTGCTGGAACAGCCGGTTCTGAGCGGCACGGCGGAGGTTGGGTCCCCGCCCGTTGGCCCTTCCACGGCGGCGGCGCCCACCCCGATGGCTACCGCACCGACGCCCTCAGGCAGATCGACGCCGGCCATTGTGAAGGCGACGCCTCCTGGGGAGCTGGCCCCATTGCCATCGGCGCCACCCTCGGTGCCGGCATCAGGGACGACGACACCGGCGCGGGCTGATTATTTCATCGACGCCGCCACCAAGGCCAAGGCGACGTCCTTGTTGGCGTCCAGGGCCGACACATGGCAGGTCGCGGCGCTCACTTCAATGCCCTCCTCTGGGACGACGACACCCGCACAGTCGGGGCGGCGAGGCCCGCCCAACGCCAGGGAGATTGTCGCGGCGTTGAATGTTCAGGCGACGCAGTCTCGCCCTGCCTCATCTTCGACGTCTGCCGGGCGGCGCCCCTTCTTTACTGGCCTCGACGCCATGGAAGAGGCTTCGGCGGCGGCCTCAGGAGCGGCGTCTCCCACTGGCAGCGCCCGCCACAAAGCCCCTCCGACGCCGTTGGTGCCTCCCACGGCGTTGGTCATTGATCCCAACAGGGGCGGCGGCGCCGAGGCGGCGCCCATACACCCGGGTCTGGGGATCGCTGCGACGGTCACCGTGGCGGCGGAGAACATTGAGACGACGGAGCCGGTGGTCTACCCGCCGACGCCCAACCCCTTCGACGACCCGCCCATGAGCACCTCGGCGAGCCACTCAACAGCCGCAGCCTCTGCGGCGGACAGGCCCATCCCGCAGACCTCGACGACGACCAGGCATGGCCCAGAGGCGGCATCGTCCTCGGCGAGCTCATGGATCAATGAGGCCTCGGCGTCGGCGGGCGTGGCCCCCGCTACGGGTGCGGCCCCCGCCCAGGCCGACTGGGGCGACGTCCCTGGGAGAACCCTCTCGACGCCCAGGCCATGGCCAGGATCGCGGCGGCGGCGAGCAATGAGGAGTTCCCATACATCCGCCAGCCGCCTGCCGACGCTAGCCGGCGACGATCCTCAGTGCCGACGCAGGCCATGCGGGCAGAGAGGCGGCGTAGAGAGGCATCGGCCCATGAGCGACGCCAGTATGAGGCGTACGATCCGCGGCGGTGGGGCAGCACCCCGTGGACGGCGGAGGAGGTGGGCCACATCTCTCCGGCGTACTTCGAGTACAAACGCCTGAGGGAGAGGGCCGGCGCGTCAGCCGAGGACACGGCGGTGCCACCACACCTTCGGCGCTTCGCCCTGCCCAGGCCAGTGACGCCACGGCGTGGCGAAGACCTGCCAGAGGCGGATTACCCCTTCCTCCGACGCTTGCCCACCGGCGTGGTCGGCGCCAGAATCACGGTGCGGCACAGCAAGGAGGAGCGGCGGATTGTTGGCTGCCGTGCACGGTGCCGCGCCGCGACGCCGTGTGCGGCGGAGAAGGTCGCTGCCTCCGACCTATCGCCCTCGGCGCGGCCGGCTCACACGGCTCATCCGGGAGCCACAAATGCCCGGCGTGTGAGGGCCTGCGAGCCCAAGGGCGGCGCTGAGAAGCCACCCCGACGCTGGGCAGCTTGGTTTCGACGGGGCTTTTCTTTGGACCCGGCGTTGGCCGGGATCGACGACACCCTGACGACAGAGCTCCCGGCGGAGATCCGCCAGAGTTTTTCTTGCGGCGTTCGACGAAGCTCGACGCCTGCCACAGACCATGGTCAGACCATGCCTGGAGCTGCGCCCCGGCGCCAAAAAGAGTGTTTGCATCGGAATGCGGCGGTCGTCGAGTGCTTGCACCTCTCTCTCTCTTCCCGGTTGCCCGGCGCTTGACCCTAACCCGCAGCCGTTTTGCCCAAACGCTGTCGCCAGCCCGGCGCTCAATTAGGATCTCGGCTCGATGGCTCAAGCCTCCGCGGCGGACCCCGCCCCAGGCACCTTCGCCGCCTTCCTAGCTGAGGTGGCGGCGGCCGGCGGCGGGGCGCACATGTCATGCTTTGCGGCCTTGGGGGTCACATCTCGGTCGGCGGTGGGACCAGCCGGGCCGGCATTGGTAGCCGCCGGCGTCCCCGAGCAGGTCGTACTCACACTGGCCACGGCGACCCAACCCGGGCCAGTCAGGGGACCGACGTCGGCCATGGTACCACATCGGGCGGACATCCCGTACCGACGCCCCGCGCAGAGGGCCTCACTGCAGGCGGCGCTGGGGGCGGCCGACCCGCAGAACACCCAGAGGGCCATCGACGAGCTGGAGTCGGCGGTGTTCGCCTCCACCACGCGGCGGTCGGTGGACTCCCGCATCAGGTTTTGGCTCAAGATAGCAGAGCGTCACGGCGTGGAGCCCTGGCCCCTCGACCGCTACCGGATCAAGCTGCTGGCGGCGTGCCTCAAGGACGGCGGCTACAAGTCGGCGCAGCTCTACCTCGACGCCGCCATCTATCACCACGAGCACGTCCTTCAACTCGACGTGCCACCGGCCCTGAAGAAAGCAGCCCGACGCTTCGCCCGAGCGGCGGTCCGGGGCATGCCAGGATCGAAGCTGAAGCAGGCCTTCGACCTCGGCGTCCTGTCGACCTTGGTCAGATTCCAAGCGGCGCCTGAGCCCCTGGACTGCCGGCGGCCGCACCACGCTGTCGACGTGGTGATCATAGCATGCTGGTTCATGCTCAGGGAGGTTGAGATCGCCGGCGCCCGGGTACAGGACCTCACACTGTCCTCGGCGACCTTCGGCGGCGGCATCACCCTGGACCTGCCTCTGCATAAGACGGCGCAGGGGGGACAGACCGAGCTGACACGGCGATCCCTCCGCTGCGTCTGCACGGCGGTGATCCACCCACTGTGCCCGGCGTGTGCCGCGAGGAGACATGTGGCCAGGCTCCACGCCGACGGGGCCAAGGCACCCAGCTCGGCGCTTTTCCCCACCTCTACCACGGAGCCCCGGACGAAAGCGGCGTCCATCGAGATGTTCCTCCTGGTCCTGGCGGCGTGCGGAGTGGAGACACACATGGATCACCCCGACGGCCGGCGGGTGCCCATCTTCGGGGGCCATGCCGCGAGGGTGTCCGGCGCCACCTTTCTGGCGGCACGGGGCGTGGCCATCGCCATCATCCAGCTGCTCGGCCGATGGGCCAGCGCGGCGGTCGAACGGTACACCCAGGCGGCGCCCCTGACCTATGCAGCGGCGGCCATACCGGCACAAGCCCTGGCCACTCGGCCGGCAGAGGCAGCCGGCAGCACGGCGGCGAGCTCATCGCACAGCCCCTTGGCCCTGCCGGCACCAGACGACGACGACGACGCGGAGAGGCCGACAGCAGCCAGCCCGACGAGGTCCCCCGACGCTATGCCGGAGGTTGACTTCGTGCCGGCGCCGCTTAGACCGGCGGCTGTGGCACAGGTGGTCGGCGAGAACCCGACGAGGTTCATCATGAACGCCCGTTCCAAGATAGTGCATCTCCCCGGCGCCGACGAGACGGCGACCGAGAAGCACGAATGGACGGCGAAGTGCGGGTGGCCATATGGCATTCGCCAGTTCTTCCGGCTGTCGGCGGAACCGCCCGACCCCCGGCGTTGCCAGAGGTGTTTCCCTGTGGTGGCGCTCGACGCGGCCACGGAGGTATAGGGTCTTCCGCCGGAAGCTCCTCATCCTCGTCCGAGGGGTCGACGTCTGATAGCGACTGAGCTGCGACGGGGTTTAAATGCTGCCCCTCCTTTCTCTCCTTTTCGGCAGTCGGCGGCTGAGCTCGCGCTTAGCACATCCACCGACGCAGTGTTTTTAGGATCTTCTAGGCTTCCTTACCCGACGCCCCCTCCTTCCTTCGCTATGGCTGGTGCGCCGGCGGCTGCCTTCCCTACGGTGGCGGCGGCCATGGCTTCCCTGGACGACCTCATCGTCTCTGCCGGTGCGGCGCCAGCGATTCGGAACTATATCGCGGCGAGGGGGATCTCTTCTACACCGACGCTCGCACTTGTGGCCGAGGACACGACGAACTTCGTGGCGAAGTTCGTCCAACCCTTCTTGTCCGGCGTGACCTTGGCCGGCACGGACCACAAGGCGGCGCCTGGCAGCGAAGACGTGACGCAGGCAGTCCTGGTCCACCTCTTTACGGAGGCCCAGCGTCAATGGAAGGCTGCCACGGCGCTGCCGATCGCAGTCCCGACGCCTCCGCCTGCAGCTGCGCCTGCGGCGGGGCTCGCTCCAACAGCCACCTCGGCGGCCGACGAGCGCCCCCCAAAGCACTTCGCCCAATGGTCGGCGCAGGTCAATGCCTACGAGGCCAAGACCATCGACGGGGTGAAACGCCGCTTTCCAGCGGCGCGCCTCCTCGGCGCCGAGGAGGTGCTGGCCTGTGGCACGAGCACACCAAGACCAAGGACTACAAGCCCTTGGGCCTCGGCGAGATTGTCTCCCGACGCACCTGGACGTCGGGGATGGACCTGAACACTATCTCGGCGAACAAGTCGACGGGCTCAGGCAAGGCCCTCCGGCTCGTCGACGGCGCCCTGGTCACCGAGGAGTCCGACGAGTGGACCCCCAAGGGCATCATGCTCACGCTCGACGGGATCGAGGCGGCCAAGTGGGCCTGGATCATATGCGGCTATGATGAAGAACGGCGCGTTGAGCGCTTCACCGACTGGTTCAGCGAGAAGGCCAGATCGCGACAGGCGACGATCCCGGCGGTCCACTCATTCTGGGCCGACTCCATGTGGAAGCTATGCGCCGAGATGCGGCGCGGCCTCACCTTCGGCGCGGCCACCAATGCGATCATGGACGACGCAGCCTCCTGGAACGAGCACGTCATCGCCCACTCCGCGGCGGCTGCCATGAAGAAGCAGGTCCAGATCACCAAGGAAACCGGCGGGCCCAACTCGACGGTGACTGAGACACACCAGGAGATCGACGACCAGCCCAGCAAGGGGAAAGGACGGCGATGGCCGCGACGACGACCCAAAAAGACAGAGCAGCCCAAGGGGCTCGGCCGCGGCGGCGGCCAGCAGACGCCGTACTTCCCCCACCAAGGAGGGGGCGGCGGCCGCGACGACAGCCAGGGATGGCAGCAGCAAGGCGGCCGAGGCGGCGCACAGACCTGGAACACCTGGGGCGGCGCCAAGCGCAGCCAGCAGTGGGACACGGCGGTTGGAAACAATCCGGCTCCCAGGGCTCCCAAGGCGGCGCCGGAGGATGGAAGAAACAGCGCTAGGGACAGCACGGGGCCCCGCCCTCCGGCGGACCAGAGGGTGGGGTACCCGACCCGGCGCAGAAGCGCCCCCGCCTACAGCACAGACGCCCGGCGGGCTCCGAAGTCATCTTGCTCTCCTTGTTCGACGGTGTCGGCGCGGCGCCTTGGCTGGTGTGGGATCTGGTCGGACAGCCGGCGGCCATCCTGTCTTGGGAACTGGACCGCACGGCCACGGCGGTGGCCGATCACCAGGTACCAGGCATTCGACACCGCGGCGACCTCTGCCAGGACGACCCGGCGAAGGTCGCGGAGCTCATCGAGCAGATTGACCCCGGCGGCGACTGTGATGTCATCGCGGCGGCCGCCCCTCCATGCCAGGACTTTTCCAGGGTAGCCGACGGCCAGGGCCACGACGGCGCTCGGGGCGGCCTGTTCCTACAGTCAGTCGAGTTCGTGCTCGAGGTGCGGCGGCTGGTGGCTCCGCGGCGCTTCGGCTACCTCTTCGAGAATGTCGAGATGTCCACGGCGGATGCCAAGCAGATCTCGGCGGCTCTGGGGACACAGCCCGTGCTGGCCGACGCGGCAGACTTCGGATGGATAGGGCGGCCCCGCCTCTGGTGGCTTTCGGCGGACTGGGGCCAGGTCAGGCTGGACCCCGGGACCGGCGAACCGCTTCAATGGGCGCGGAAAGGCCCCTGGGACCGCCTCAGGCTCGAGGAGGCCCGGCGAGCGGCCGACACCATGACACTCGACGGCCTCACCTTCGACGACAGTGTGCTCTCCGGCAGGAGGCGCCTCCCTTGCGCCACGACGCCCGCGACCGACGAGAACGGTCGGGCGGCGCCCAGAGGTTGCAGGGGGAAGATACCAGCCGACGCGCAGCAGCGTTGGCTCGCAGACCGGCGGCAGTTCGCTCCATGGCATTACCTTCGCGAAGCCATGATGGTCGGCGCCGACGGGAAGCTCCACGTGGTCCCGCCCAAGGTGAAGGAGCAGCTTCACCACCTACCGGCGGACTACACCCTCCAGGCCGGCGACAGCACCCTCGACGACCGGACCCGCCACCGCCTACTCGGCAATGGGTGGCACTGGGGGGTGGCACGACGCTTGCTGCTGATCCTCTTGGTGGCCACCAACATGGGAACGGCGACCTCCCAACCGACGGGACCGCCCCGCCAGTCGACCATCTCTTGGGTGGCGGCGCTGTGGAGCCACGGCGGCCCGATCATGGGCCCGGCACCCGAGCAGCCGACGGGACCCGACGCATTGGAACACCTCGACGAGGACTCCCACTGGAGAGCTTCGGCGCTGCTGCCGCACCCGCTCCAGACAGACCCGGTCCTGGAACCGGCGTGGGCGGAAGGGATCACACTGCGCCGTCGCTGGAGACACGACCTGGCACGCATTCGGCGTGAGGTGCTCGACGAGGTGCGGCAGCTCATCGAGGACTTCGCCGATGAGACGGCGGCGTGGATGGCAGCACGCACACCAGCGGTCCGGGCTACCTACTCGACGCCGGACAAACCGGCGGTCACACAGATCCCGGTCTTCTTGGAGCTCCTTCGACGCCTCAACTACCCCGACGTGGCGAATCTTGAGAAGGACCTCACCGACGGCTTCGACATGATCGGCGCCATCCGCCCAGGCCCAGGCTGGAGGAAGAGGACCGACGACCGCTACAGGTTCCCGGCGTCCATGGAGTCCCTGCGCCAGGTGAATGCCGACTATGTGCGGCGCAAGGTGGCAACGCCACACACCGGCGAGCACACCGACACCCTGCTGAAGGAGCTCGTCGACGAAGTCCGCCTAGGACGGGTCATCGGCCCGGCGCGCCCACCGACGTGGCTCAAGGTCAAGGCTGTGGCACTCCCCTGGATCGACGCCGCGGCGGTCCTTGTCGAGCCACCACCCGGCGAGGCATTCCTCGCGGCCTCCTTTGCCATCATCCAGCTCGACGAGAATGGTGATCCCAAGATCCGCCGGGGAGAGGACTGGCGGCGCTCAGGTCACAACTCGACCATCAGCGCCGACGACGTCCCGACACACCACTTCATCGGCGCCTTCGTCGAGCTCGCCCGCAGCATGGCGGTCGACGGCGTGATTCTGGTGTTCGGGCACGACCTGCTCAGCGCCTACAGGCAGTGGCCTGTCAAGCACCCGGCGCAGTGCGGGACCTTCTTGGCCACGGCGGAAGGCTGGACCTTCTGGTACCACCTGGCCATGAACTTCGGCGCCACCGCCTCGGTTTGGAACTTTAACCGCGGCGGGGATGCCCTCCAGCAACTGCTGCGAGGGCTCCTGCTGCTGGCGACGGGGCACTACGTGGATGACTTTAACGGCCTGGAGTTTGAGGAGCTCGGCGAGTCGGCGACTGAGTCCTTCAAGGAGCTCTTCGCGGCGCTGGGCTTCCGCATCAAGGCCTCCAAGTCCCAACCGGCGGCGGCCCAGCACGTGGTTCAAGGCGTCACCTTCACCATCTCACGACGATCAGCCCCACTCCCGAGAGAGTGCGACGCATCTTGGCACAGATTCGCAAGGCGCTCGACGAGGACCAGCTCAAACCCGACGATGCGCAGAAGCTCGCGGGTAGGCTCTCCTTCCTCACACAGGCGGTCTTCGGCGGCGTTGGCAAGGCATCCACCAAGGCGATCTACGCTCGTGCGGCGGATACGTCGGCACACTCTGCCGACGGCCTCAACACGGGGTTACGGGCGGCGCTGCTGTCCCTGGAGCACATCCTGCCGACGGTCCGCCCTCGCTTCATACCTTTCGCCACCGACGAGCTGGACACTGCTGTGCTCTATGCCGACGCCTTCTTCCTGGACGGCGAGCGGATCCACAAGGCGGGGCATGTGCCAGTGTCGGCGGACGCCTCCAGGCCCCACCGTGCCAACAACGGCTGGGGGTTCGTCTTGCGCCTCGGCGGCACTGTCTTCTACGACCACGGCGTCGTCCCGCAGTGGTTCCTGCAGAAGTTCCAGGCGCGGCGGGCATTTATCTACATGCTCGAGATCTTCGCGCAGGTGGTCGCGATCACGGCGTTCTCCGCCCACATGCCCGGCGCCATCACAGCCTTCATCGACAACTCTGCGGGACAGGCGGCGTTGTCTAAAGGCTATGGAAAGGACCCGGCGGTGAACGGGCTGCTGGCAGCCTTCTGGGCCCTGGCGGCGAGGAAAGGAACCCTGATCCAGTTCCGGCGGGTCCCGTCGAAAGCCAATGTGGCCGACGCAGTTTCCCGCGACGACTTCTCCAGGGCACGACGCGAGGGGTGGACAAGGGTCCACACCCCGGCGTCGACGATCATGAACATCCTGGCGAAAGCGGTCGATGACATCGTCTATGCAGTGGATGCGGCGGCGGCCGACTTGGACTCCTGCTCTACTTCCTGGTTCTCTGAGCCGGCGCGTAGTGGGGCAGGGTGCGCCGGACGGTGCTGAAATGCGCACCCGGCGCCGGCTGTAGGACCTGAACCTGCACGCCGAGCGGCGCTTTCAGCGCTATACATCCACACGACGAAAAAGAGAGTCGTCCAGTTTGGCGTCAGAGCTAAGAGTGCGACGGTTGTTGTGTAGCACACTTGTGTGCGCAGTAACAACCGTGAACGGCGTAGCTGCCTTCAGCACTCTGGCTCGACGCGACTTTCGCCTAAGCTTAGAAGGCTCAGTGCTAAGACAACCTAGAGCATGTTGGTTTGAAAATAACGTGACAAGAAGGTGAATTATTAGTGAATAATTGCTGTCTCCAGGTTTCCACCGAACGTAAAAACAACGCAAAATCAAGCTGGAAAAAAAGCAATCAGCAGATACAGTGGATACTGCAAAAGCAAAAAGAAAGCAAAAAGAAGGCAAAAAGAAAGCACACAGAAAGCAAAAAGAGAGCAAAAAAAAAGCAAAAAGAAAGCAATCATAACACACAACCAAAGACGACAACCCAACAACAGCAAACAGCGACGGATATGAGCTTCCAAGAACACACAAGAATCACAAGAACAACTTGAACTAGAAAGAATCCAGAACTAAGAAGTTGTGCATTCTGTCATGTTGGCACATCCTTGTCGCTGTTCCAGGACCACCTTGTCTTGAGAGCCCTTTTTGGTCAAAGGGCATGGTGTGCTTTCAGTTGCAAGAACTGAGGGCTTGCTTGCCGTAGTAGTAAAGTAGTAGCCGGCCGGTGGCAGACGCCATGGGTTGGGCAGAGCTGGAAGCAGAGTGCTTTCAGCAGGTAGAAGAACAGCTTCTTGTGGAAGCTGTGGAGGATGCCGAGGAGAGCAAAACGCCCAGTGATCCAGGAGACTCTTGCGAAGAGAGCCAGGGCATTCTGTCGCAAGGTCTTCCGGAGTCGCCTACTTGGTGGGCCGATGACCTTCTTGAACATGCGCGCTCAGCAGGGTTTGTCTTCACTGAGCCAGAGAAGGTTCGGGTCCGGGTGCTTTCCGGTTGCACTGGGACGGCAGCAGAGGCACTCGCTTTGAAGGACAGCAAAAATCCTGAGAAACAGAATATTGAAAGTCGTTCATGTGGTAGTCTAGTTTACTTAGCATACTTCAGTTCCAATATCAGTATCAGTATCAGAATGCTTTGTTTCCCATGCGTACTGCCCCATGCATTTTGGCAGGAGCTGGGCTTCGAAGTTGTCATACGCTCTGCTGCGGACACATCTCAGAACTGTAGGGACTTTGTCCAGGCCAACTTTCCAGTGGAACACCTCTACGCTTCTGTGGAGGATCAGATGTCGGGCTGTCCGTGTCTTCTTCATGCAGCGGATGGGGTCGCACAGTGTTCAGCAGGAACATCAGATGTTGCCGTGTTTGGATCTGTGTGTCCACCTTACTCCAAACTCAGGGTCAAGAGGTTTGCCTCTGGGTCGGTCAAAGCCCATAAGCAACATGGGCTGACTGCTGAAACGCTGGTACGATGGCTTAGAAAGTACCGTCCGGCATCGGGTATCATCGAGAATGTCTTGGGCTGGGACATGATAGAAGATGAATGTGCAGACTGCACACCACTCCAGCAGCTTCAGCCTTAGTCGGTGAAGTGCCAGTAACTGTTGGTGATGCATCGGGCAAGTTTCGCAGGGTAGTTTGTGTTGTGAAGTATCGAGTAGTGGCAGAGCTTCCACCAACAATGTTTGATCGGCTCAGCTCTCCAACTCCTTTCGTTGCTGCAGGTTTCTTGCAAGCCTCCAGAGTTTGGAGGCAGATGGTTTTCCTGGCTACCACATCGCCCGGGTCAACCTGGATCTTAAGATCTGGGTGACAATGTCACGTCCCAGGTGCGCCCCCGTCCCGGGTGACAGTGTGCTCTTGCCTCTGTCCTCTGGAGTCTGTTGGTAACACAGGTAACGAGTCAGTTTCATGTGTGTTCAGAAGCCACCATGCAGAGCCACTGGCTCGAATGCTTGCTTCAGGATCATATGTCGTCATCTGAATATGGATATGGCATTGACAAACGAAGCACCGGAAAAACTGCAGGCCCTGGCCCTGTAGCTCCTAAGGCAGGCGAACGAACCGAACCCGCAAAACTGACAATGGCTGTTTAGTTTCCTTGAGAGTCACATGTCAGACCGGTCATATCGACATGGTCAGGCAAGGCCGCATAGAAGATGGGAGGCGAACGAATCGAGCCGGCAAGACTGGCAGTCACCTTCTGCGTGGCCTGCTTCGCGAGCTTCCAGCTGCACCCGAGAGGCGTGCAGCTCCGAGCCACCATGATGTGTCGCTCCCTAGCGACAGGCTTTCAGATAGGTCGACATTTTCTCAGTTGTGCCCGCCACTGATGGCCTCGGGCACAGCATTGCAGAAGCAATTGATGGTTTCTGCGTGCAAGTATTTTCAATCACGGATGGACACGAAAGGTTCTGGTGATTCCAGTGGGGACCCAGGCGGAATGGCAGCCACTTGTGATAGAATCTTGTTCACACCATCGCGCCCGCAGTCCAGCTTTGCTTCTGAAGCAGATGCCTTAAAGGCAAGTGTCCAGACGTTTCGGCGGGATCTGATTTGCACAGCCAGTGCAGTTTGGCAAGCCGGAACAGCTGCATGGGATATGAATTTTCAGAAGATTCGCCAGATGATCTGCTCAGGCTCATACCGTGGCATCGCTTTGCTGAAAAGCAGGGTGTACGATGAGACGCCAGTGAAGCTGCGAGTTGAAACAGGAGGCTCCCAACCGCGGCAGCTGGGCAGTAAGGCGGAGACTTGCATCGCAAAGGTGATGCAAACACGCTTCAAGGTTGGCTACGTACTTCAGAATACACGCACCAACGGCCTCGTTTACTGTTGTGGCATTGCCCCAACCGTTTTGCAGGCATTGGAACGCACGAGAGGATCCGACATCTGCATGTCACAGTCTGCTGTCATTGCATCGGTTCCAGAAATGGATAGGGCGTCGCCGCTGTTCCGGATGTCAATCGACATCAGCGTTGCAGACAGGTATATGGCCAATGCCCGTGCAGAAGCTGGGTTGCAAGCATTGCGTCCCAAGGATGTTCCATTGCATATTGACTGCGAAGTACACAAGGCTTCAACAAGCACGAACTGGATGTTGGGAGTGTCAGAGCAGCACATATCAGGGCTGCTTTCAGCATCTTTAGTGCTTCGCCAAGCCGGCGCTCTTGCAAGCTTCCGAGCTCATCTGCTGGAGGAGATCAAAAGCCGATTGATGGTTGTGCATGGGAGACCTCCAGAGGGACCTGTAAAAGAGTACCGTTTGCAGGTGTACGACCGCTTCCTCGGCACAGACCTGTCCAGGCAAGAGGATGTGTCGCGCATGCAGGTTCGGCGTGCGACACAGCGAGCCATCTTGGACCGGTTCGTCTGTGGTGACCTCCAAGCTGATGAGTTCCAGCTGTTCACCGGCGGGTTCGACGCAAGCGATGAGCAGATCATCAAGCTGATCCAAGGCTACATACTGCCAGCACTTGTGCCAGGCGGCGTTCCGCCTTTTGCCAGGCATCGATGGTTGGGCGGTGAAGCGGCCGTTGATTGGATTGGGCTGGTGGAGGCACACAATTCCTTATTTAGCAGAACCATCTGCCGCATGTACGGGGTGCAACGTCACCGAACACCGCCGGCATTGAGCTCCTGGGCTGCTCTTGAGGCAGAAGCAATTGGGCCAGAGGAAGATGAGTTGAACCCAGCAGTGGAAGCTGTGCTTGCAGAAGATCAGTCCCCAGAAGCAGAAGCGCCCACTTCCAAGAGTGAAACGGATTGGGCAGAGTTCAACAAGTCCATGCAGAAGAAGTTGCAAGCGTGGGTTGGGAGACATGATTTGGGAATTTTGTCTTTGATCCGAGCCGGCCTAGCAATCTCTTCGAAAGTGATGTTCAGATTCTCGGTTTTTGTTTAGTTAAGTTTGGTTGAGTCGAGAGTCTAGGTGGTTTATTGTAATGGTAATTTATACTTCCACATCCCCTTGTTTGGTGGGCCAAATATGATTTCATTTGCCTGAAACCTTATATCCTGAACCCACAGATCACATGAATGTGGAACCGGGCAAGTGAGGATTCTTGAAGCGCTCCAGCACACAATGGGCTGACGACCAGGATGCCGCTGCAGCGGCAGGGGAGCCACCGAAACATCGGATGGGCGACTGCTATGTCGGTGCAGACATCGACGAGGCTTTTGATGAAATCCACACTGCGTTCCGAAAGCTCCCAGCAGCTGTGCCCGCAAAGAGCATGACTCGGTCACACCGAGTCGTCATGTTTGTGTTGCTTTCTCGATTAGGCGGGGCCCTCCATTTCTTTCTTCGCGGGCTTCGGTCCGGGTGCCCCTTCCAACTAGCTGAGCTTTTGGCAGACGACGCTGATGAGTTTTCAGCAAAGCAAGTGCTCGGGGTGAAGGAATGCATGCAAGACAGCTTCACAAAAGCACTTCTGAAGGAGTTTCCCACACCGGCTGAGCTTTTGTCCAACGAGGCACGTGCAATTGTGCATGCTGCCTTCCACCTTGCTGAAGTGGACGTGGCCTCCATCGAATGCCGCCATGCCGCAGTGAGACATATCCAGGACACAAGGAGTCTGACCTGGAATGTTATCCTGCAAACTTTGAGTGCTGTTTTTCTGTGTCGTCAGACAACCGTGCAGAATACCAGATATCAAGACTTGACGAGCGGTGTCCCACTCCCTTGCAATGTCAGCAAGCACGACAGACAGAAGCCCGCTGTCACTAGTCGGCGCAAGAAGCAGACGCCACCTGCACAAAGGAAAGGCTCTGGGAAGCGTGGCGGGGGAGGTGCACAGCGTGCCTACTTCCATCGTCAGCTGAAGCGATTTTCCTATCAAGAGAAAAAAGAGCTGGGTCGTTCATACATATACAGTATGCTGCATCGTGAATACCGCGCTCTTTCAGACGAAGAGAAGTCTCATTACACCCAGCTTGGTCGTGCAGCCGTGCTCAGCAACCGGGCGGGCAACAAGTCATTTGCTTCCCGAACCCGCCTGCGACAGAGGCGCATGAGCTACAGGGACAAGCCTGCGGCAGTGCTTCTGGATATGCCTGAACAGGCAGATGCTATCCGCTTCCAGACCAGGAAAGCTGTGGTCGCTCTGGCACGTGCAGAGTCGGCCGCAACTGTTGCAAAGAACGCCCAGACCTGGCAGCAGAGAATTGCTGCCAGCCTGCAGCAGCCGTGTGAAGCCAGAGCCCCTGTGCCTTGCGCCCACATGTCCAGTAGCTTACAGAAGGCACACTCCTCTGCCTACGAATGGTGCGCCCCTGGCGCAGATCTCGCCAAGGCTTCTCCGCACTGAAAGTGCCCTTTATACTTTAGTCTTTAGTCTTAGTCATAGTCATTAACCAGTTGTCACCTTAGTTATAGTTTAGTCAAGTCTTTAGTCATTAATCATTAGTCAACAAACACTCTATAGAGTCTAGACTAGACTCTCCCAACCCCCGAGCCCTGAAATCCGGAGGTTTTTTCTAAGTGCACACACCAAAAGCATTTCGCAAGTCCTAGGTCCTAGGTCCTATGTTGTATCAGCTATTACTGTCATCCTACGTTGGTCTTGGAGCTTTTTTTTTCTATAGATTCTAAGGCTGCTCTGGTGCAGAATCAGAGAGATTGGGAGCGCAACAGGCAGGCTATTGCTATGAAGACAGTGCTGAGTGATATGTGGGACAAGCAGCATCAGCTGCAGCATGCAGCTCCGCCAGACACAACCAAACCGTCTCCGCAAAGTTTGTGCCTGAAGTACGGCATGTGCTTGTGCTCTGGACGTGGTGCGCATGCCAGAATGATGCATGCCAAGCTTGCTTCCATCATGCGCCCGCGACTGATCAGCAGGTCGACCAAGTCAGCTGCAAAACAAGTGGGCGCAAAACCCAAGAAGGTCAAGACGCCAGCCCGTGTACTTATGGATTCCTCGATGATATGTCTGCAGCTTTCTGCCGTGGAGCCACCGCTGTTGCAGTTTGACGCCACTGGATGGCCACGTCTGGACGATGCTGAGGACGCTCCCCCACCTGACTGCTGGCTCCATCTGAATTACATCAATTTGAAGGACATGGAGTCACTTGGGCTTTCCGGTTTGTTCACTTTCTCGTTGTTTGAGGACATTGGAATGCAGTCCCAGCAACTCCCAAATCCGGAAGCTAACCCAGACTTGTCACCATGCACCACAAATCTCAAAAGAAGTCAGTCGAAACCGAACTCCACAAATACCCTCCCTAATGATTGCCCTAATGCCGACATACACATACACGAAGTACTGATCAGTACTGCTGTACCGACGGCTTAAATTGTGGGAACATTATTGAACTCCAAACCATTGCATTTCTGACAGATTACAGAGTCATAGAACCAATCGCACCCCGGCAGTTCCTGCCCACTGTAGCCCCAAACACCAAGCCCCAAAACTTCTCTGCTCCACTGCGTTCTTAGGTTCACCTGCTTGCAGCTGAACAAAGACGATGCAAAACAGAAGTATGCTGACAAGATCGTCTTGAGCCTTCCAGACAGAGTTACAAGCATCCGCAAATCTTGTGAGTTTCTTGTGCTTCTAGATCTGCGGTGGTCCTGGGATGCGACGTGGTACGAGATCATTTCAGATGGCCAGGTGTTGTCTGAGGAGGATTTCATACCCAACCAAGTCGAGGTGCGCAAGCTTGCAGACGACATTTTGCCGAACGGTCGCATTTGGCAGGGCCTGGACACCGAACTGCTGCAGAAACCTCGCCGTCCTCAGCAGTCCCGCAAGCGTCGGAAGCCACAGGGGGGCAGGCAAGAGGGTCCTAAACGGACTCACAGAGCGTTGCCGGCTAAAGCTGCACCGAATGCTGAAACATCAGAACCAATCCTGCGTGACACGGCTTCCGACGCTGGGTTTGACAGTGACGAGGAGCCTGAGGACCAGGAGGATCAGGAAGATCATCCACTCACGGATGATGATGCTGCTGGTCCTGCATGCAGCAATTGGGAGAAGCTTGCTGATATTTCTGAGAAAGTACCCGACGCAGAAGAAGAACCTGCTCATGCGGAGGCTGCTTCAGGCAGTCGCTCTGTGCCACCCCCGCCTCCCAACGCCGAAGCCAAAGCACCACCTCGCAAGCCTGCCTCAAGAGCCAAGACCGTGATTGAGGAGAGTTATCCTGTGCATCAAGGCAAAAAGTACATTGGGTGCTTGAACTTCAACGCACGCACAAACACGCTCACGGCACACTGTGGCAATGCAACGCATGGTGACTGCCGGAAGCAACGTACCCTGAAGCCTGGCAACAAGGCAGGCCAAGGCAGGCCTATCGGCTACCTGGTTAGCTGGCTGTTGCAAGGAAGTGAATTTGAATCTTCCTGGGACCATGTGCATGGTGGCCTCGTCGCCACCCGTCGCAAGCGCATAGATGCCAGGGCCTTGTTCATGGAGCAGCCTGGCAGTGAGGCATGTGCAAAACACGAGCGTCCGAGAACTGCAGATGAACCGGAAGAGCCGGATGATTTCTCTTAGGGTCTTAGAGACATCTGCCTGGTTTCTGCAGCAGACTTTTGTCTGCACCGTGCTGGGCTGTGGTGCAATATTGCCTGCTGAATATGCTCTCTTGCTTCAGCCGTGAATCTAGCCAGCGAATCTAGCTACTACTGCCGCCGAGACTCACCCGAAGCCAAAAAAAGGGAGCAGCTGTCAGTGCAACGCATCTGCGACTGTGTGTGGGTTTCCTCAGCTTGCTCATTCCAGTAGATTCATGTTATTACTGTTGTTAGAATTAGAATCAAGAACAGTGTCGCAACAGTGCTCCCCCCATCGCAGGATCTACTTGTGCTACCTCCGGAAGGACGTCTTCACAGCAGCTCAAAGCGAGCGAGTGAAGTTCATCATCCAGGCCCTTGTTTTTTGCTGCTAAGCCTGCTAGGTTGGATACGCCAAACTCCAGAGTGATTTGGAGTCTGTTTTGGTATGATTAGCTGGTTAGCGCCGGCTAGCGATCAGCAAGGGTTTAGGGTCGCATCACTGGGGGACGCCGGGGGGGCAGTTTTCGAGTGCAAGTGTCAGGATTGCCAGGTGCATTGTGCTGAATGAGTGTTAGCCTGCCCAGAAAGCAACTCACCATTGTGTTTCCACTCACTACAAGCCCGGTCCTAGAATCCTTAGAAAGCTAGGTCACTACACCCTAGCCGCCGTAGCCCCTGGTTTCCACTCACTACAAGCCCGGTCCTGGAATCCTTAGAATCCTCAGAAAGCTAGGTCAGTTACGTCACTACACCCGAGCCGCCGTAGCCGTAGCCCCTGGTCTCTGTGAGGAGGGTAGGCTACTAGTTACTAGTTACTTACTAGTAACTTAGTAACACTAGTAGTCACTAGTAACTAGTAAACTAGTCACTAGTAACTAGTAACTCGTAATAAGTTAGTTACTAGTAGTTACTAGTCACTAGTCACTAGTCATTCATAAGTCACTGTTCGAGAACAATTGCGGCCAGGCCCTTGTGCAGCGACAAGCAAAGATGCAGCCCCGCCGACTCGACAGCTTCGTCATGCCACGGACTCATCCTCGACTTGCTTCAGCGCTGGCGGGCTGGAAGGCACTTCTTAGGGCCTAGGGCCTTAAAGTTAGCCTTAAAGCAACCCGGTGTTTGGGGCTACTTAACTATAGGTCCTATAGGTTCTATATAGAAACTAGCTCCTATGTTGGGCTGTCTTGAAGGTAGACAGACGTCAGACTCAGATAGATTCAGATAGACACAATAACAGGCAGTCAGATAGCTTGATTGGGGGTACATCGGAGCCTTGCAGAGACTCTCTAATGACACTAGTGCGTAACCATGCATATGCGCAGGCGTGCAAGCACACAAGTGTGGTTGTGTGGTCATAAAATGCTTTTCTGTAGTCACTGTAGTCATGTGCTGGGATCAGACGTTGGGTCGCATTACTCGGGTCTTTTGATGGGCTACTAAGCACCGGGTGTGTGTGTGTGTCCATATTGATACATGTATATATATATATATATATATATGTATATATATATGTGTGTGTGTACGCATGCATAGGTTGGAAGTTTGTATATATGTATTTCTCATGATCCATACACTTACACATGTTACAGGACAGATAAGACGTGTGAATGTATGTGTATGTTAACCTTCACACAGACATGTTGACATACACATGCCTACATATATATATATATGTGTGTGCACATTTGAATACAACACTATGTACAAGTATATGATATTTGTACACAACATGTACACATGCAACATGTACACATGCTCTCAGTGTTTACGTGCAGACATACAGGCATCATACATAGATATATATATACACATACATACATAACTACATACACACCTACAGACAGAGACAGACATACAGAGTCTGTTTAGTTTGGTACATTAGTGCGAGTGCATGCCTCCAGTCTAAAGTCCAAAGCAACTCCCAAATTCCTAAATGTCTTAAATAACACCTGAAAAGTGACGACTCGACAAACCACGAGAAGACCCAATGTCCTTGTCCAAAAGGCATCATCTTTCCAGACCAGGCTGCAATCGTCTCCCATAACTAAACTTACAAGCCCTAAAGTGCTAAAACTTCGTCGTGGCGCTTCGTTTGTGCCGGGCACCATCGCCCGCGAACCTTGGGCTGAGATCTGTGGCTGGGGTCAAGGTTTCGTTCCAGGTAGGTCAGGTAGGTAGGTCTCTCCCCGACTCAGCTTCGGCTGGATATTGGATGGTTTGGTTCCGGTGCGTTGCCGCGTATGGATTTTTACAGTGTTTAAACCAACTCAAAAACAACGCAATACAAAGGCAAAATGAAGGCACATTTACGGCAAAATGATTGCAAATTCAAGGCAAAGTTAAAGCAAATTCAGGTCAAAATGAAAGCAAATTCAGGACAAAATAAAGGCAAATTCAAGGCAAAATCCAAGCAAGCTAGAGGTAAAACAACAGCGAAAAAAAAGCAAAAAAAAAGCAAAAAATAAGTGAAATCTAGGAAATATTTGGATTTTAATTAGGCTGCTATTTAAATATTAGGAACTTAATTAATTAGGCTGCTATTTAAATACTAGGATTTTAATTAGGCTGCTATTTAAATATTAGGATTTTAATTAGGCTGCTATTTAAATATTAGGAATTTAATTAGGCTGCTATTTAAATATTAGGAATTTAATTAGGCTGCTATTTAAATATTAGGAATTTAATTAGGCTGCTATTTAAATATTAGGAATTTAGCTACTCCTTAAGGAAAAAGCAAAAAAAAAGCAAAAAAAAAGCAAAAAAAAAGCAAAAAATAGGTGAAATCTAGGAAATATTTGGAATTTAATTAGGCTGCTATTAAAATAATAGGATTTTAATTAGGCTGCTATTAAAATACTAAGAATTTAATTAGGCTGCTATTTAAATATTAGGAATTTAATTAGGCTGCTATTTAAATATTAGGATTTTAATTAGGCTGCTATTAAAATATTAGGAATTTAATTAGGCTGCTATTAAAATATTAGGAATTTAATTAGGCTGCTATTTAAATATTAGGAATTTAATTAGGCTGCTATTTAAATATTAGGAATTTAATTAGGCTGCTATTTAAATATTAGGAATTTAATTAGGCTGCTATTTAAATATTAGGAATTTAATTAGGCTGCTATTAAAATATTAGGAATTTAATTAGGCTGCTATTTAAATATTAGGAATTTAATTAGGCTGCTATTTAAATATTAGGAATTTAATTAGGCTGCTATTTAAATATTAGGAATTTAATTAGGCTGCTATTTAAATATTAGGAATTTAGCTACTCCTTAAGGAAAAAGCAAAAAAAAGCAAAAAAAAAGCAAAAAAAAAAGCAAAAAAAAAGCAAAAAGTAGGTGAAATCTAAGAAATATTTGGATTTTAATTAGGCTGCTATTAAACTGCTAGGAATTTAATTAGGCTGCTATTTAAATATTAAGAATTTAATTAGCCTGCTATTAAAATAATAGGATTTTAATTAGGTTGCTATTAAAATATTGAGATTGTAATTAGGCTGCTATTTAAATATTAGGAATTTAATTAGGCTGCTATTGAAATATTAAGAATTAATTAGGCTGCTATTTATTTAAATAGCAGCCTAATTAAATTCCTAGTATTTAAATAGCAGCCTAATTAAATTCCTAATATTTAAATAGCAGCCTAATTAAATTCGTAATATTTTAATAGCAGCTTAATTAAAATCCTAATATTTTAATAGCAGCCTAATTAAATTCCTAATATTTAAATAGCAGCCTAATTAAATTCCTAATATTTAAATAGCAGCTTAATTAAATTCCAAATATTTCCTAGATTTCACCTATTTTTTGCTTTTTTTTTGCTTTTTTTTTGCTTTTTTTTTGCTTTTTCCTTAAGGAGTAGCTAAATTCCTAATATTTAAATAGCAGCCTAATTAAATTCCTAATATTTAAATAGCAGCCTAATTAAATTCCTAATATTTAAATAGCAGCCTAATTAAATTCCTAATATTGTAATAGCAGCCTAATTAAAGTCCTAATATTTAAATAGCAGCCTAATTAAATTCCTAATATTTAAATAGCAGCTTAATTAAATTCCTAATATTTAAATAGCAGCCTAATTAAAATCCTAATATTTTAATAGCAGCCTAATCAAAATCCTAATATTTAAATAGCAGCCTAATTAAATTCCTAATATTTAAATAGCAGCCTAATTAAATTCTTAGTATTTTAATAGCAGCCTAATTAAAATCCTATTATTTTAATAGCAGCCTAATTAAATTCCAAATATTTCCTAGATTTCACCTATTTTTTGCTTTTTTTTTGCTTTTTTTTTTTTTTTTTTGCTTTTTCCTTAAGGAATAGCTAAATTCCTAATATTTAAATAGCAGCCTAATTAAATTCCTAATATTTAAATAGCAGCCTAATTAAATTCCTAATATTTAAATAGCAGCCTAATTAAATTCCTAATATTTAAATAGCAGCCTAATTAAAATCCTAATATTTTAATAGCAGCCTAATTAAATTCCTAACATTTAAATAGCAGCTTAATTAAATTCCTAATATTTTAATAGCAGCCTAATTAAATTCCTAATATTTGAATAGCAGCCCATTTAGAATGCAAATGTTTCCTAGATTTCACCTATTTTTTGCTTTTTTTTTGCTTTTTTTCGCTGTTGTTTTACTTCTAGCTTGCTTGGATTTTGCCTTGAATTTGCGTTGGTTTCAGCGCTTCTACTTGCCACTCTCCTTCCCGCCCGCGTGCTCCGTGCTGCCGCACGCCCGCTTGCCTGCTCGCGCTTCCGCCCTGCACCGTCACCACCGAAGCATCAGCGGCATTTGGCCGTGATTCCTGCTGTGGCTTGCGCTGGGGCTAGGTTAGGTCTGTGTGGGGCTAGGGTTTGCTGGTTGTGACAAGGCCTGCAGATTTCAGATTTTGTCGGAGATTCCATCCCTTGCTCCCCCCGCCCAAAGTGCATCAGAGTAACTAAACAGGGACCCACGGAGCCCAGATGATGCTGGCCTGGCGAGGGTTATTTGTTATTTGTTTCGGCCTAGGGCCTAGGGTTTTATAAGCCCTTGGGATACGGATCGGATAGGACGTGTGGTTCCAAAGATTTCACAAAGGGTCCTAGTTTTGGAGAATGGCTACACTACACACTGTACACTCTAGGGTCGGGACCCTTTGTGTGTGGGTTAAGTTATGTCATCTTCTTGTTCCTTCTGCAGGGGCTTGAATTGACAATTAATAATCAATCAACCAGTGAAATACAGAGCAGGAACTTTGGTGTCTTCCAGCGAGACCAGAACATATCCGAGGTCGTAAGGCTTTATCAGGCTTGTTAAGGCAAGACTTTCTGCAAAAGCATAAATCAATGTCCTAGGTCCTCGAGTCAAACGGAATGAAGCCCCGTTGCAGGTTGGCAAGGCCGCTGAAGACACCGATGTGATGCCGGCTGAGCAGCGGTGGCAGTCGCACTCCTGCCGCGTCAGGGATGCTTTGGGAATCAGTTCCAGCTTCAGTCCCTGGACTAGCCGGTCCGTGTTTGCAGGGGAAGGCTTATCACTCACACCGCGGGTCAAGGATCTACTTGATGTCACAGCGGCCAGGGTTCTGAGCCAGCAAGGCGAAGAAGACTTCGTGGAAGGGTTGCCTGGGATCTTTTTGGATGTGAGCCAATCAGTTTCCAGGAAGAGCTTCACCAATGCACAGGGTGTTTCTCCATGCTGCACAACCTCGACAGTTCTCTACTCTTACAAGCATGACCGTGTCGTGCTCCCTTCAGAGCTCATGGCTGCTCACGGCTACGCGCTTTCACATCTGCCTGAAGCTGCGACTGAGAAAGACTTGAAGATCCGGTTGGGCGGATGCATGGCTCTGCCGTGTGTTGCTACAGTGCTTCTAGCCTTGCACATTCTGAAATCGGAAACATCCATGTCTGGAGGCAGGTAGGTCTCAGATGATCATCGGTCTCCATGCCTGGAGCTGCGAGTCACAGTGTTTCTTAGGTGGGCCTCAGACAGAACTCAGCTGTGATGTTGTATAACCAGATAGGACTACTGTTGATGGACAAAATCCTGCATGACCTTAAGGACCTTAAACTATGGGAATTATGGTATATTCCTTATATTGGGTCATGCAGGATATTGTCCATCCACAGTAGGACTAGGACATAGGACGTACGATGTATGCCGTATGTTCATCTGCTGCATGAGGCCCAGGGCTGTGTACCGTAGGATAGGTTGGGTTCAGGTACATGTACACTGGCTGCTGTTAGCTACGGCAGCCAACAGGGTCTGAGAATCTGTGACTCCTTTTCTGTAGCATCTAATTACTTGACTGCAGCACACTGTAGTGTGCTGTGCTTGCACAGGGCAGCGGACAAGGCGAGTTGTCTTTTCGGTACTAGTTAGTAGTTATGTACTAGTTACTAGCTACTAGTTACTTACTAATTACTGGTTACTAATTACTAGTGAGTTACTTCTTATCGGTTACGAATTACTAGTTACTAGTTACTAGTTTTAAAAACTAATTACTAGTTAAATAGTTGGACTTAATGACATCATTATCCGGCACATCGTTGCGTCCGTCTTAGCTGCCTCAGCCATACTCAGCTGTACAGGACCAGCCTGTGTGTGCAGCAACGAAAGAGGATTCACCGCCCGAATGTACACTCTAGAAGCCACACTGACTCTAGACTCTAGAATTCTCGACAATCTACAATCTAGAATATACGATAGCACTTCTTGTCCTTTTTCCGCAGTGTAGATGTAAAGCTCCAGCACAGACAGGCCCAGGACGTGTGCGGAACCTCCTAGAGAGACCCGACCAGTGGCACTCACCGCAAAATTGAAAGAACAGGAGCTGTTGCAATATAAGTTGCAGCCGAGAGGCATTCACAGTCGTGACATGTGGAGTTGCTACTCTGTTGCAGCTCTCATCCACTCGTGGTTACAGACTAGTGCGGCTGTGCTGCTGCTTCCCGCCCGGCATGGGCAGAACCCAGGCGCCATGCGTGGTTTCACAGTTGCTAGCTGCTAGGCTGCTAGGACTAGGTGACTAGGTGACTAGAACCTAAATATATGCTCAACTTTCTTGCTACATTCATAACTCATGACACATGATCACCCTTCGTCGGACCTGGGCAGGGCGGCCGTGGTGCCAAGCGAGGTGCCCAGTCTTCACCGCAGGCACCCAAAGCAAAGCCGAAAAAGGCGGAAGTTCGGATCTGCGACAGCTGCGGATGCACCTGCAAGGACTTTGTGTTTCTTTCAAAACAAGGTTCAGTAGTCAGTAGTCTAGGTCTAGGTAGTGATCGTGTCAAACCAGCGAAAGGAGCGCGACTTCCATCCAAGCCTTTGCGGCTGTTTGCGGTGCCACGTCGGTGTCACGACAGGTATGGGCTTGGAGTGGAATGCGGAAACACTCGAGGAGATCAAGTCTACGCCGGAAAAAGCTACCAAGTTGAAAGCCATCACGGATCGGCTGGAGCAGATCGAGGATGGAAACGAGGACCAACTGCCTACCTTCAATCCTCCTAGTGAAGTTCAGTCTCAGCACACCTGTGGCGAGTATCAGTATGTCGAGGTGTTGTTTGTGAGTCCGGAGCAGCTTGAGCGCTGGTGTCCGGCGCCCTATCACACGTTGGGGCTTCACCTTGCCGAGAGGTTCGCCGAGGACAACACAACCATCATTTCCGGCTTCTACATCAGGGCAGACGACATTCCAAAAGAGATGTCGTGGCAGGAGTTTCAAGGACTCCGCAAGGTTCGCTTCTACAAGGACACATCGGCGCTTCACACGTCGCAGGTCCTGGCTGCCGAGGCGCAGATCGGGGAGTCCCAAGGCAATGACCTGGTGTCAATGCTGCAGCGACACCAGGCACAGCGCGACCCTGACAGACCCAAGGTGCCTAACTTTGCTCGCATGCCCAGCATCAGGAGTATTCAAGCCAAGCACCTTCAGAACCTGGAAAAGAAGAGGCTGGTGGAGCAGAAGATCGCGAAGCAGATACAGGAGCAGACACCACATCCAGCAGCAGATGGAGGTGATGCTCCGCAGGAAGCCGTGGTCGATAAAGATCGCATGGACAAGCTCAAGCGCTTTGCCATCGGGGCAGCCGAAGCAACCCCTTCCGCCGCTTCAGCGAGTCAACTTGCTGCACAGAACAAGCGAAGAAAGAAGGAGAAGGCTGACAAGGCTGACAAGGAGAAGGACAAGGCAGAGAGTGTTGGTTCCGTGTTGCAAAGCGATGGGGGCAGGAGAGGCAAGCAGCCTGGGACACCGTCGGAGGCGTCGAGGGCTACCGTGCACATTGACTTGGTGGAGCACACTGAGATCAGAAAGCGCTTGGCGCACGATCCGGCCATGATGAGTGTGGCCCTCCACCTCTCCGCGATGCCCGTTTGCCTTCTCCAGCTCTCCATCCCGCAGGCAATGGCAGGTGCGAAGCTGGGAGTCCAGACAAGCTCAGCAGGGCCCCCAGTAATCATAGTCACAGGTCATGTCATAGGTCATAGTGACATGGTGTCATATAGAGTCATAGAGTCATAGAGTCCAGCAGCCATAAAAAGCAACCTTGATCGGTGCTTCTGGTAATTCTGGTACGCTGGCCGAGCCTGAAACCCATCCCCAAAACCCACGTCCGAACGACACTGCGGGAGGGACTTGGATCCTAAACCCTAAGACCCCTAAAACCCCAAACCCTAAACCCCTAAACTCTAAACCTCCAAAACCCCAAAACCCCTAAACCCCTAAACCCTAAACCCCTAAAGCCCCCAAACCCCAAAACCCTTAAACCCTAAACCCAACTGCTAGCCACTGTTAGCTGCTTGCTAGTTAGTTAGCCTGTTAGCTGCAGTTAGCAGTTAGCAGCAGCTAGTTGGAAAGTAGCCCACACCATCGAAACCACAATGCGGGTAGCGACTCAGCAGCACATATGTATATATGTACCCCAAACTCTACACCTACATACACATATAAATATATATATATATATATACATATTATATCCGTACATATGTATGTATATATTGCACAATATGTATGTCTATGTCTATGTCAAACTCAGCATATGTCTAGGTATGTAACCGTCTTTCTGTCCCCCTGCCCTATCCCACACAAAAATTCTCTCTCTCTCTCTCTCTCTCTGACTGCATTTTCCTCTCTCCGACTCTTTTGTCAGTTGAGCCGTAGCCACAGCCAATGTAGCCCAGGCTCCAAATCCCGAAGCCCCCAAGCACCAGGTTCACTTCATAAGTAGAGTTGAGTAGAGTCAGTAGAGTTTGAGAAGAGCAATTATATGTTCTAGGACCATGACTATAGGACTACGGCCGAGGGCTAGGACTAGGAATCCGTCTCCAACACCCGAAACAAAACTACGGCTGCTACAGCGACAGTCTTGGATGACATGCTTCAATTGCAAGGCAAAGCGGCTGCTGCCGTCCATGGGTGACAGCAGTGAGGCTACAACGCTGCGCAAGCGCATCGGATTGGTCGAAGCAGTACAAGAACTAGTTCAGTGCCGAGATTTGTCGAGAATGCCGGATGATGACCGCCAGAAGTTCTGTGGACTTCTGGCAGCCAACGACATTGAGCCGTCCGCCCAGCTCAAAGCGAAGATCATCTCGGCTGCGGCTGCCCGGCAGGCGAGAACGATGATGGCTTCGAGAGCCCTGCCGGACCTACAAGCGTACCTGGACATCGTGTTGCCCTTCAGCCAGTCTGAATGTGTTGGGTTCAATTACTTTGAGCCGACAATGAATTGCGCGGTGCTTGAGACATTGGGAAGTGGCATGGAGCAGGCCTTCGGTGAGACTCTGGCTCTGGTGAGGGTAGAGCCCGAGGACCTAGCCATAGTTCCCTATCAGGACGCAGCCAGTGAGGGTGACCCCACTGCCCCGAAGGTGGAGGCAAAATCCGAAACCAGTGACGATTGGCAGGCAGGGTCCATAACTTGTATCTGTTGGATTTGGCTAGCGGCTAGCTGCTAGTTTGGAGTAAGTAGGAAGTAGTGACTATTGACTAGTGGATGTAGAAAATGTAGACAATGTAGAATTTCCAATGTAGATACATGTAGTCATAGTCATAGCCGTCATAGCCATACTCATAGTCATAGTCATAGTCACAACAAAAAATCGGCTCGAAAAGGTCTTGGCAGAGGGCTTCATGCGTTGCGTGAGCCCGTTGGTCAGGATGCTGGAGCTTGCGTCCTCCGATGCATCCTCTGTGGGTTTCTTCCTACGCGTTGTTGTGTCGCTGCTGAAGGGGTTAGACTCAGAGTTTGGCACACTCGGGTTCAGTGTGCCGGACTCTTTTCTTCAAGCAATGAACTCAACGAGGAAGTTTTGCCGGTGCATCGTTTGCCTTCTGAGCCCAATCCCTCGGTACCTAGATTCAAGTGCGGCTCTGGTGGAGGAGGTTGCCCGTGCTCGGGGGGATCAGGCATCGGAGTTTCTCTTGCAGGAGTTGAAAGATGCGCTACGCACCGTGCCCTTTTGGAAGGAGAAAGTCGTGGAGGCAAACAAGGTTGCGTCGGCGGACACCGAGGCCCATCTGATGCTTGAGGACTGCATGTCGAATATGCGGAAAGCTTCGAATGTGGTCCAGTTGGTTGAGGCTGTGAAGGCGGGCATGCAGGTGAAGGAGGAGGTGGAGACGAAAATCCGTGAAGGTGGTCTCCAGGAGCTTGAAGCCATGATGGTTGCGAAGCTGTTGGAGATCGTGGACGGCATCATCGATACAGATGCTGAGGCAGCCACAGGATGTGTCGATTGCGAATGGGTCACAGCGACACTAAGCGCCTTGCCAGTGGCCAACGACGACGTCCCCGACAAGCTGATCCGCTTGACGAAGTGGAAGGAAGACAACATTATGGCCATGACCCACCGTGAGCTGCAGGAGATCGACGAGAAGTGCAAGCAAAGCTCGAGTGCATTGGACGTGGAGGTTCGGGAGATCCAGCGCTTGTGTGACCTCCTGCCAGATCCTACGGAGCACAAGACTATGCTATGGCGCCTCAGCTCATGCGTGCTGAAGACCGTGGCCGACAAGGCAGGGCGTGCGAAATGCACTTCATGCAGGTATGAGTCTCATAGTCATAGTCATAGTCATAGTCATCATAGTCATAGTCTACAGCCAGCTAGTGACAGCTAGGAGGTGGGCGGGCAGCTAGCAGCTGGCTAGCAGCCAGCAGCTAGTAACTTAGTAGCAGCAGCTGGTAAGAAAGACGAACAAAAGTAAACGGAAAGCCCCAAGCCCCGAATCCCTGAGCCTTAAGCCCGCCCCATTCGGAACCCGAAGGCCCCAAAGCCAAACACCCGAAGCCACAAAGCGCATTCTTCGGACCTAGTCAGATGCTGTTACAGAAACCAAATATCAAACCCACCCTCTATACCAGAATCCCTGAAATCTCTAAAACTAAACAAAGGAGCTAGCAGCTAGAGCTAGATAAAAGTTGCTGTGCACATGCCCAGGCATGTACGGTGTGGGTCCTCAATTCGGTTGGTTGCCAGCTAACAGCTAGCAACAAATAAGAAATATAATCAGTGTGCACTGTATGTCATGTAAGTATATGCATGTTATATGTATATTTTAGTCCTATGCCCTACTAAGCACTAAGCCACTAAGCCCCGAACACCTAATCTAGCATCTAAAGCTTTTTAGAATCTACAGCCTTCCCAACTTGCAGGCGGTTTCCTTCACTGTGGACGGCGGAAGCTACAGGCAGGAGGAGTTGCGCAAGGATTTGATCTCCGCGAAGCGGATCATGGAAGTTGCACACCACCCACACGCCGAGTGGATTGATGCACAGCTCCAGCTGCACACGATGCACCTCTCCTGGCAGTGTTCCCTCCACAACATCCAGACGACTCCTTCGCCAACCCAATCCCACCTGAACTCCTTTGGTCGTGCGTGGAAGGAGCTCTACAAGTTGATGAGGGACGCAGAGACGACGGAGATTACCTGGGCGATGTCCAGTCCCAACCAGGATGACATGACCGAGCAAGAGCAGGCTGCCGAGCTAGTCAAAGCAACGACTGCCACGAAGAAGTACAAGAATCTCCTGCTGACCCCACAGCCGTTCCTGATGGATAAGGGACAAGAGCACATTGCCACACTCAAGGAAGCGGAGACCGAGTTGAGCAAGATGTGCAAACACTTCCATGCTGGTGGTTCTGTTGATTGGAAACTCAAGCTCCCTCCACAAGCTGAACTCAAGGACCTGCTGGCCGTGTTCACCCCGTTGATGGAAAGCTTCGATGGGCAGGCTACCAATGAACGGCATGACGCCATCAAGAAGGTGGGGGACGGGCGGGGGGCGGGGGTGGGGTAGGGCCGGGTAAGGGGTATGTCGTGTCCTTAGTACGAAATCTGTGGGGTTCAATGATTCTGTCGTCTTTGGCGTTTGTCCTTGTTGGTCGCACTGACCAGGTCGTTGAAGAAGTGGAAGACTTTGTGCAAGAGTATGAGCTGTTGCTGGATTCCATGGAAGTCAAGTTCATGCCGAACATCAAGGCCCAGATCCAAAGCTTGCGCAAGACGATGAACGCAGTGCTGGCACTTGTGATGGAAGGGATGATGATACGGGCTATCCAGAACCCGGTTGTCAAGAAGCAACAGGGACTTCTTGCTCACATTCAGCAACGCATTGACGCTGCCAAGTTGCCGCGCGACATGATCCACCCGTTGCTGGCTGATGCAGCCAGCGCAGCCGTGAAAGCTGTTGAGAAGAAGAAGTGACCATGCTGGGAATGACCAGCGGAGTGGCATTTCGCTTGAGCTATTCACTCCTTCCAGCTTGCCTGATCTTTCACAGGCCCTTCTTCAGCCGTACTTGTGATATTAAGTGCCAGATACATGATAAGTTCTATGATTCTATGTCCTATGTCCTATGCCTATGTCAATGTCTATGTCTGTGTACACGCACTAGACTCCACTAGACTCTGCACTCATTCCACTGGCTTTCGCCAACAGCTAGCAGCTAGCAGTTATGAAATTTGATGTGTGTCTCGATTGTTTATGATTCTAATTGGCTGCGAATTGCTGGAAGTAGAGTACTGTATGCCCAGCCAAAGGCCAGGCAGCAATCCTCCAATCACCAATGTGCCCACATAAGCACAGCAGAGCAGTGTTTGCCGTTCAATTCAATATGGTACGGCTAGATTCATTTGTAAGCAGTTTCCCGGCAACATGGCTCGAAGATGTGGTGCAACAAACATCAGTCAGCCATGACCGGCCAGAGCGAAAAGGTTGCCGCAACCGTGGAGGCCCCGGATCATTCACCATGATATTCAGATTTGGGCTGGGCGATCACTAATAATTAATATCTAATAAACTACGGCGTGCTTATGGTCTTGAACAGAATGATCGAACAGCACTCCTGCCGAAGTCTTTTGCGTATTTCCTGTTGCTGCCTGCTGCTGCTGCTGCTACCTGCTGCAACTGCTACTGATATTGTTGTTTGCACCCACCACTGCTGCTACATAGCTACTTACTGCTACCAAACGGCAGAGTGAGATATGTGTACTGTTGCTACTAATACTAATATTATAATACCACTGTTACTGTTGCCATGACTGATTGCTATAGTTCTCATGGCTGTTCTTCTGAATATTAGTATTCTCATTATGAGAAGGAGTAGTATTAGTTTTATTGTCATTGCATGGGTTGCCAGTTGCACTTACAATTACTATTATTGTGACTATCACTATTACTATTGCTATTACTATTACTATTACCATTACTACTACTACTACTACTACTACGACTACTTCTACTTACTATTACTACTACTGCTGCTACTGCTACTACTGCTGCTACTATACTACTATAGTTACTATTATTATTACTATGGCTATTGCTAGTACAATCACTATTGCAATTATTAATACTATTGCTTTTGTTTCGGCTATGACTCTTCTTATTGTTATTATTACTATTATTACTATTTGGGCGATGATTACTATTATTGTTACTATTACCAGTACTAAGACTAATATTAATGCCAATACTAATAACTATACTATTACGACTATTACTGCCAGTGCCAATTTTTCCCTGTTACTATAATGTCAATATTCCGGCCACTACTAATCTCTAGCTTTATTTTACCTTTATTTTACCTTCATTTTACCTTTCTTCCACATTTATTGTACCTTTAATTTACCTTTTCCGGCGTGTATAATCTGGGCCAGGTGCAGGTCAAGTTCAGCTTAATTTCAGGTTTATCCAGGAAATTTTCAAACCAAGGTTTCCAGGTTCTCTTAGGTAACGGTTTTTCTAAGCCTAAGCTTTTTCTCCCACCCACGCCACCCTTAGGGTTCGGCGGCGGTCAGTCCGCAGCGGGCCGGTGCTGAAATGCGCACCCGGCGCCGGCTGTAGGACCTGAACCTGCACGCCGAGCGGCGCTTTCAGCGCTATACATCCACACGACGAAAAAGAGAGTCGTCCAGTTTGGCGTCAGAGCTAAGAGTGCGACGGTTGTTTTGGACGTGATTGTGGAGTTGCCGTAAAGAATCATATCTGAAGAGCAAGTGCCGCAGCCGCTAGGCTTCATCTTCAGCCTACGTTTGTGAAATGCTACATCCATGCTGTCGGTGGTGGTCTTCCATGTCACATGGGGCCTCGCCGTGGCAATCAGAGACTCCGACCTGCGGTTGGATATGGAACATCTAGTGCACAGTGACGTGAACGACGAGTGTGAGGAGAAGCTTCGAAAGGCCATACGTGAGAATGCCAAGCTGGTGGCGGAGAGCGCCAGTCTCAGGAACACGATGCAGGACGTCGAGGATTTGAAAGTGAAAGTGGACAAGCTCAAGGGCCAGCTCGTCCCAACAGCGCAGAACTCTTCGAATGCCTCTGCCACGGATGACGGTGAATTCGGTATGGGATGTTGTTGTCGAGTGGGGAGGTGCCACAGAGACGAAGAGGGTGTCGATGGCACACGGGCGGTGGAGGTTCCAGCAGATCGCTGCTGCAAGCAGCAGTTTCTCAGTGCGCGTAACTGTCCATCCCCTTGGGAGAGTGCCTCCTCGGCTGCGGACTGCACCAGCGCCGAGATGGAGATGCTGGAACGCTTGAACCGGACAGCCGTGCCCAGCGAGAACCACCAGCAGTCAGAATGCCAGCACGAATTGCTGGCAGTCCGGGACGGCATCCAGAAGTGGACAGAAAGCCTTTCGCTTCATGGGCATTGGATCCACAGCATCCATAGCAGGCATCTCAGTGAGACCATCCAAGCCCGGCTCTTTGTCACCGGCTTCCCCTTTGAGGACGGTGCAGTGGGTGCCAGACTCTTTGGCATGGCTGCGGGCACCAAGCTGCTCATGACTGGGATGAACCTAGACTCAGACGCTTACAAGACATGGAAGGACAAAGAGCACGCAGGCAGCGCGTTTTCTTACTACTTGGCACGCGTCTTTAAAACAAAGCCGGGTTCTTGTTGAGAAGTCGTACCAGCTGAGGCGAACTGAACCGAGACACCGTCCTTGGAGGCATCCTCATGGGGCGGCTAAATGGCAGCGAGTTTGGAAAGTGTGACTTTGCCACCACCACGCAGACCTTTTGGCAGACCGCTTCTACCAGCTTCCTGAACGTCAACAACAGCAAGCCGCTCTTGATCCTCATCAATCACACTATGCGGAACTTGCCGGCCGAGTGCTCAGCTTTGTCAGAGGTACGAGCAGTGGGAGATTGAGGCTGAATGTTGCCTTGTGCGTTCGGTTGTGTGAATAGTCTGAGGACACTATGTTCTGGAAGGACGAGGTCTCGGGCATTTCACGGAGTCCACCACATGGCAGTGTCCGCCTCGTAACATTCCAGACAGGGTGTCTGGAGCTGGTGTCACACGGCGCATGACATGGCAAGTTGAAGGGACGTAGGGGTTCAGTCTAGTTGGGATGGGGATGCAGGGACGGGGTCCCTTACCCAGGTTGAATCTCTCCTCTCAGATCGCTGAGCAGCTCACGAGATTCCGAGCCGGGCGGCTTCGATGGGAAGAGGAGGTCACCAGCTTTACTTGTCAAACTGCCGGTGCACACCCGACGGAGGAGGAGAGGTATCTGCCCCCCTTCTGGCGTGTGGAGAAGCTGCGCGAGCATAACTATACAACTGCGCGCCTCCGAGCCCTGGGCTACTCTGCCCAACAGATGTGGGACGTTGGCTACGATGCCGCCGAGCTTCGAGAGGCAGGTTTCATGCCGGTGGACTTGAAGGACAAGTTCTCCTGCAAGGAGCTTCGAGTGGCTGGATACAGCCCCAAAGAGCTCCTTCCTGCTGGATTCACAGTGCAGGACCTGAAGATTGTCAACTACAGCGCCAGGGAGATGAAGAGTGACGACATCCTGGCGAAGGAACTGAAGAAGGGAGGCTACAAGGCCGGGGAGCTCAAGGTCGGCGGGTACGGCCTTGCGGAGATGATTGAAGCCGATTTCGATGTTGAGGAGCTGAAAAGCATCGGTTACACGGCCAGAGAGTTCAATGTCGCCGGGGCCGATTTTGCGTTGGTGAGCAAAGCGTAGCTTGGCGAGATTGGTGTTCCAAGAACAGTCATTCTTGGGGCTGTGAGGGCCTTGTGGCCTTGTCGGCAGCTTAGTCGAGATGTGTTAAGAAGTTCAGGTTCACTGGCAAGGAGCTGAAGCTCGCAGGCTACAAGTGCCTCGAGCTGCACACGCTCTCCATGGACAAGAAGAAGCAAGAGCTGAAGGGGAACACCCGCTTCCAGAACAGCGCGGAAGACACAAGATGCGACTATCTGGAGGTCTTGAATTGCACACTTGAAGACCACCAGCAGGCGAACAACTCCGTCCATTGCCTTCTTTCTCATCTCCATAAGGACCCAAAGAAAGTTGTGGACAAGAAGTTTCCGGCAAGCTACTTGTGCAGCGACCAGGGTAAAGCTCTCCACAAACACGGCATCACAGCTTTGATGCTCCGGGAGGCTGGCTACAAAGTGGGTGAGCTTCTTAACGGTGGCTGCCAAGTCAAGGATTTGATCAAGAACTACACCTGCGCTGAGATATTGAAAGCAGGGGCAGGGGTGAAACTCGAGACCTTGAAGAAGGAGGGTTGCACAGCGAAGGAGCTAGTGGAAGCGAAGACAGAGTACCGCCTGGCTGAAGGGGACGTCCGGCCGTTGAAAGACGCCGGTTTCGATGCGAAGAGCTTACACGAAGCTGGAGTGAGCTCTTGGGCTTTAAAGTCTGCCGGTTTCAGTGCGAAGGACTTGTACCAAGCTGGGGTCCCTGTCAAAAGTTTGAGGGATGCCGGTTTCCCTTCGATGACCTTGTTTGATGCAGGCGTGCCCCCGAATCAGTTGAAGAATGATGCCGATTTCAACATGAAGGCCTTGCTCGAGGCGTTATACAAGGACAGAGGGTTCAGCAAGCACGATGCGCTGGCCAAGCACTTCGCGTGTGCCGATGTGAAATCGTACTACTATTTTGTTTCATGTTGACACGCATGTTTCGATCCCAGCCTGACGACATCCGCGGCTGCATGTTCAAAATCGGATGCTGCAGGGAGGGGAGAGTTCACTTTGATCTCAAGCTCGCTTTGCCTTTCTCCTGCGCTGTCTATCCCTGCTCCCGACTCCGCCGTGTGGCTCTCCTTCTTGTAGCTCTGTTTCGTGAGAAGTGCCAGAGCTCCCGAGTTCTCTGGTTTGTTTGGGATTCGAGGGTGCCAAGGTCCTAAGGTATGGCGGCAATGTTGAACCGGGCAGGGCCAATCCAGAGGCTTTGGCTGTGTTGACTACGACTGACACCCAGAGATGAGGAACCGTACAAAAAAGGCGACGATTATGGAGTGGCGTGAGCCCGCTACAGAAATTTTGCAATGGCTACCCGGCTACCCCTTCTTCTTGTTCCTGAGCACCCTGCAGCCCCCAAATTGCGAATCAGGAGGATTTGAGCTGATCGAAGACCCCTTGAAAACCTCTCTCAGACCCTCCATGTGTGGAGATCTGGCGGTTTCCGAGGCCGCTGCAAGGGTGCCAAGAGCCGCCGCTACCGCCCTGGTGCAGCTCGGAGTTTCAGGCTTTTGCGGGTTGAGCTACAGGGTTTAGGATGTTTGGAGAGGGAACAAGAAATTGCAGGGATGTTGTCTCGGCGTGAAGATGTTCGCACCCCTGACGAGCAGGGGCTTGAACAATAAGCTTTGCAATGGTCTGAGCCTAAGCCCATCTAGAGTAGTGCTGAATTTTTTTTGGCTCTTCAAGAGGTCTCACAGATAGATCAATGACGCCAGCATGTGAGCATTTCAGAAGCATGAATGAAATTTCTCCAACCTGAATCCAAAACAGCCGCCTACGCTGCTTTGCAAAGGTCCAATGCGAGCAGCTCTCGGCTTTTGGTGTCCTGAACACTTACAAAGTCTGCACTACAAGGACACAAAAGCTCATGGGTGGACGTTCGCGTTACAAACTTCTAGTGTCCTGAAGACTTACAAAGTCTGCACTGCAAGGACACAAAAGCTCATGGGTGGACGTTCGCGTTACAAACTTCTAGTGTCCTGAAGACTTACAAAGTCTGCACTGCAAGGACACAAAAGCTCATGGGTGGACGTTCGCGTTACAAACTTCTAGTGTCCTGAAGACTTACAAAGTCTGCACTGCAAGGACACAAAAGCTCATGGGTGGACGTTCGCGTTACAAACTTCTAGTGTCCTGAAAACTTACAAAGTCTGCACTACAAGGACACAAAAGTTCATGGGTGGACGTTCGCGTTACAAACTTCTAGTGTCCTGAAAACTTACAAAGTCTGCACTACAAGGACACAAAAGTTCATGGGTGGACGTTCGCGTTACAAGCTTCTAGTGTCCTGAAGACTTTCAAAGTCTGCACTACAAGGACACAAAAGCTCATGGGTGGACGTTCGCGTTACAAACTTCTAGTGTCCTGAAAACTTACAAAGTCTGCACTACAAGGACACAAAAGCTCATGGGTGGACGTTCGCGTTACAAACTTCTAGTGTCCTGACAACGTACAAAGTCTGCACTACAAGGACACAACAGAAAATCTGCACTACAAGGACACAAAAGCTCATGGGTGGACGTTCGCGTTACAAACTTCTAGTGTCCTGAAAACGTACAAAGTCTGCACTACAAGGACACAAAAGCTCATGGGTGGACGTTCGCGTTACAAACTTCTAGTGTCCTGAAAACTTACAAAGTCTGCACTACAAGGACAAAAGCTCATGGGTGGACGTTCGCGTTACAAACTTCTAGTGTCTTGAAAACTTACAAAGTCTGCACTACAAGGACACAAAAGCTCATGGGTGGACGTTCGCGTTACAAACTTCTAGTGTCCTGAAAACTTGCAATGTCAGCACTACAAGGGCAAAACAAAAGCTCATGGGTGGACGTTCGCGTTACAAACTTCTAGTTTCTTGAAAACTTGCAAAGTCGGCACTAAAAGGGCAAAACAAAAGCTCATGGGTGGACCTTCGCGTTAGAAACTTCTAGTGTCCTGAAAACTTACAAAGTCTGCACTACAAGGACACGAAAGCTCATGGGTGGACGTTCGCGTCACAAACTTCTAGTGTCCTGAAGACTTTCAAAGTCTGCACTACAAGGACACAAAAGCTCATGGGTGGACGTTCGTGTTACAAACTTCTAGTGTCCTGAAAACTTACGAAGTCTGCACTACAAGGACACAAAAGTTCATGGGTGGACGTTCGCGTTACAAACTTCTAGTGTCCTGGAAACTTACAAAGTCTGCACTACAAGGACACAAGAGTTCATGGGTGGACGATCGCGTTACAAACTTCTAGTGTCCTGAAAACTTACAAAGTCAGCACTACAAGGACACAAAAGCTTATGGGTGGACGTTCGCGTTACTCCAGTGTCCTGAAAACTTACAAAGTTTGCACTACAAGGACGCAAAAGCTCATGGGTGGACGTTCGCGTTACAAACTTCTAGTGTCCTGAAAACTTGCAATGTCAGCACCACAAGGGCAAAACAAAAGCTCATGGGTGGACGTTCGCGTTACAAACTTCTAGTGTCTTGAAAACTTGCAAAGTCAGCACTAAAATGGCAAAACAAAAGCTCATGGGTGGACGTTCGCGTTAGAAACTTCTAGTGTCCTGAAAACTTACAAAGTCTGCACTACAAGGACAAAACAAAAGCTCATGGATGGATGTTCGCGTTACAAACTTCAAGTGTCCTGAAAACTCACAAAGTCTGCACTACAAGGACACAAGATCTCATGGGTGGACGTTCGCGTTACAAACTTCTAGTGTCCTGGAGACTTACAAAGTCTGCACTACAAGGACACAAAAGCTCATGGGTGGACATTCGCGTTAAAAACTTCTAGTGTCCTGAAAACTTACGAAGTCTGCACTACAAGGACACAAAAGCTCATGGGTGGACGTTCGCGTTACAAACTTCTAGTGTACTGGAAACTTACAAAGTCTGCACTACAAGGACACAAGAGCTCATGGGTGGACGTTTCTGCACAACAAGGATACAAAAGCTCATGGGTGGACGTTCGTGTTACAAACTTCTAGTGTCCTCAGAACTTACAAAAGTCTGCATTGCAAGGACACACAAACTCATGGGTGGACGTTTCTGCACAACAAGGATACAAAAGCTCATGGGTGGACGTTCGTGTTACAAACTTCTAGTGTCCTGAGAACTTACAAAAGTCTGCATTGCAAGGACACACAAACTCATGGGTGGACGTTTCTGCGCAGCAAGGACACAAAAACAGGACACAAAAACTCATGGGTGGACGTTCGCGTTACAAACTTCTAGTGTCCTGAAAACTTACAAAGTCAGCACTACAAGGACACAAAAGTTCATGGGTGGACGTTTCTGCACATCAAGGACACAAAAGCTCATGGGTGGACGTTCGCGTTACTCTAGTGTCCTGAAAACTTACACAGTCTGCAATACAAGCCTACATGGACACAAAAGCTCACGGGTGGACGTTCGCGTTACAATTTTTGTCTGGAACACTTGCAAAGTTTGCACAACAAGGACACAAAAGCTCATGGGTGGACGATCGTATTACAAACTTCTGGTGTCCTGAAAACTCACAAAAGTCTGCAATACAAGGCTACAGGCTACAGGACACAATAACTCGTGGGTGGACGTTCGCGTTACTAACTTAATGCAAGGCTACAGGGACACAAAAACTCATGGGTGGACGTTCGCGTCACAAATTTCTAGTGTCCTGAAACCTCACAAAGGACTGCAATACAAGGCTACAGGACACAATAACTCATGGGTGGCCGTTCGCGTGACTAACTTCTAGTGTCTTGAAAACTCACAAATTCTGCAGTACAAGGCTACAGGGACACAAAACTCATGGGTGGACGTTCGCGTTACTAACTTTTAGTGTCCTGAGAACTCACAAAGTCTGCAATACAAGGCTACAGGGACACAAAAACTCATGGGTGGACGTTCGCGTTACTAACTTAATGCAAGGCTACAGGGACACAAAAACTCATGGGTGGACGTTCGCGTTACAAACTTCAAGTGTCCTGAAACCTCACAAAGTCTGCAATACAAGGCTACAGGGACACAAAAGCTCATGGGTGGACGTTCGCGTTACAAACTTCAAGTGTCCTGAAAACTGACAAAGTCTGCAATACAGGGCTACAGGGACACAAAAACTCATGGGTGGACGTTCGCGTTGCAAGTTTCTTCTGTGTTGACAGCTTGCAAAGTCTGCACAATAATGACACAGAAACTCATGCGTGGACGTTCGCGTTACATTTTATTGGCTTGTCTTGAAATCTTGCAAAGTCTGCACAGCAAGGACACCAAAGCTCATGGGTAGACGTTCCCGTTACAAACTTCTAGTGTCCTGAACACTTACAAAAGTCTGCGATACAAGGACACAAAAGCTCATGGGTGGACCTTCGCGTTACAAACTTCAAGTGTCCTGAAAACTCACCAAGTCTGCAAGGCTACAAGGACACACAATCTCACGGGTGGACGTTCGCATTACAAATTTGTTTTGTCTTGAAAGCCTGCAAAGAGTGCACAACAAGGACACAAAAGCTCATGGGTGGACGTTCGTGTTGCAAACTTCCAGTCTCCTGAAAGCTTGCACAAGTCTGCAGTACAAGGACACAAAAGCTCACGTGTGATTTAGCTCTCTGGTACAGAGCCTCCTTGACCTTTGCGGCCGTGCCGGTGGCCATTTCAGCCCACAGGGGCCCCTTGAGCTGAGATCTACCGTGTAGCGAGAAGCGAGAAGAGTAAGCCACTGCGCGATTTAATCTTCTCCGCTGTTGTCAGTTGGCAGCGGAGCCTCTGGTTGGAGGTTCTACCGCAGCAGCAGCGTCGTGAAGTCCGAGGTGTTACCCCCGGACCCGATCAGGATCTTCTTGAGCTGCCCGACCAGGGACTTTGACTTCGCGAGCCCATGACGGAAGCCTCTGGAAGAGGTGAAGGAGGTTGGGTCTACCGCGACAAGGATCCGCCTCCCGGCTATAGCGGCCCTTTTGGCGCTGGTGCAGACCGGAACTTTCACGTTGGAGGCGGGCGGAGACCGTGCTTCTAGAAGACCGTCTCCATCGGACAGACTGGCAATGTAAAGCCCAGGTGACAAAGGTCAACACAGTTTGTAAAGAGCTGTGATTTAGCTTTCTGGTACAGAGCCTCCTTGACCTTTGCCGCCGTGCCGGTGGCCATTTCGGCCCACAGAGGCCACAAGAATGAGCCACTGCGCGATTTAATCTTCTCCGCTGTTGTCACATGGGTGGACGTTTGCGTTACAGATTTCTTTGGTCTTGAAAATTTGCAAAGTCTGCACAACAAGGACACAAAAGCTCATGGGTGGACGTTCGTGTTACAAACTTCTGGTGTCCTGAAAACTTACAGAAGTCTGCAATACAAGGACACAAAAGCTCATGGGTGGACGTTCGTGTTACAAACTTCTAGTGTCTTGAAAACTTACAAAAGTCTGCGATACAAGAACACAAAAGCTCATGGGTGGACGCTTGCGTTACAAACTTCAACTGTCTTGAAAACTGACAAAGTCTGCAATACAAGGCTACAAGGTTACAAAAACCCATGGGTGGACGTTCGTGTTACAAATTTGTTTTGTCTTGAAAACTTGCAAAGTCTGTACAACAAGGACACAAAAGCTCATGGGTGGACGTTCGTGTTACAAACTTCTAGTCTCCTGAAAACTTGCACAAGTCTACAGTACAAGGACACAAAAGCTCATGGGTATCGGATGCGACGGCCCACAACTTGCGGCTGGTGGGAGGAGTGTGAATGCCCAGGGCAATGAAATGCGAGCCAAAAGTGCAAGGATACAAACTTCGAGTGTCCTGAAAACTCACAAAGTCTGCAATACAAGGCTACAAGGACACAAAAACTCATGGGTGGAGGTTCGCGTTACCGATATCTTTTGGGTTGAAAACTTGCAAAGTCTGCACAACAAGGACACAAAAGCTCATGGGTGGACGTTCGTGTTACAAACTTCAAGTGTCCTGAAAACTTACAAAAGTCTGCAATACAAGGA
The DNA here is from genome assembly GCA_905221615.1 of Symbiodinium sp. CCMP2592. Lineage (NCBI taxonomy): Eukaryota > Dinophyceae > Suessiales > Symbiodiniaceae > Symbiodinium > Symbiodinium sp. CCMP2592. The sequence continues at coordinate 548,461 of CAJNDT010004813.1, forward strand.
CACAAAGGCTCATGGGTGGACGTTCGTGTCACAAACTTTTAGTGTCCTGAAATCTGACAAAGTTTGCAATACAAGGACACAGAAACTCATGGATGGACGTTCGCGTTGCTAACTTCCAGTCTCCTGAAAACTCGCAAAGTCTGCAATACAACGCTTCAGGGACAAAAACTCATGGGTGGACGTTCGCGTTCTAATTTTTTGTCTTGAAAACGTGCAAAGAGTGCATAGCAAGGACACCGAAGCTCATGGGTGGACGTTCGGGTTACAAACTTCTAGTGTCCTGAACACTTGCAAAAGTCTGCAATACAAGGACACAAAAGTTCATGGGTGGACCTTCGCGTTACAAACTTCAAGTGTCCTGAAAATTCACAAAGTCTGCAATACAAGGCTACAAAGACACACAATCTCACGGGTGGACGTTCGCGTTACAATTTTTTGGTCGTGAACACTCGCAAAGTCTGCACAACAAGAACACACAAGCTCATGGGTGGATTTTCGTGTGACAAACTTCTAGTGTCCTGAATACTTACAAAAGTCCGCACTACAAGGACACAGAAGCTCATGGGTGGACGTTTGCGTTACAAACTTCAAGTGTCCTGAAAGCTCACAAAGTCTGCAATACAAGGCTACAAGGACACACAAACTCATGGGTGGACATTCGCATTACAAGTTTGTTTTGATTTGTTTTGTCTAGAAAGCCTGCAAAGAGTGCACAACAAGGACACAAAAGCTCATGGGTGGACGTTCGTGTTACAAACTTCCAGTCTCCTGAAAGCTTGCACAAGTCTGCAGTACAAGGACACAAAAGCTCACGTGTGATTTAGCTCTCTGGTACAGAGCCTCCTTGACCTTTGCGGCCGTGCCGGTGGCCATTTCAGCCCACAGGGGCCCCTTGAGCTGAGATCTACCGTGTAGCGAGAAGCGAGAAGAGTAAGCCACTGCGCGATTTAATCTTCTCCGCTGTTGTCACATGGGTGGACGTTTGCGTTGCAGATTTCTTTGGTCTTGAAAACTTGCAAAGTCTGCACAACAAGGACACAAAAGCTCATGGGTGGACGTTCGTGTTACAAGCTTCTTGTGTCCTGAAAACTTACAGAAGTCTGCAATACAAGGACACAAAGGCTCATGGGTGGACGTTCGTGTTACAAACTTCTAGTGTCCTGAAAACTTACAAAAGTCTGCAATACAAGGACACCAAAGCTCATGGGTGGACGTTTGCGTTACAAAAACTTCAACTGTCTTGAAAACTGACAAAGTCTGCAATACAAGGCTACAAGGACACAAAACCTCATGTGTGGACGTTCGCATTACAAATTTGTTTTGTCTTGAAAGCTTGCAAAAAGTGCACAACAAGGACACACAAGCTCATGGGTGGACGTTCGTGTTACAAACTTCTAGTCTCCTGAAAATTTGCACAAGTCTGCAAAACAAGGACACAAAAGCTCACGGGTATCGGATGCGATGGCCCACAACTTGCGGCTGGTGGGAGGAGTGAATGCCCAGGGCAATGAAATGCGAACCATCTGTGCAAGGACACAAACTTCAAGTGTCCTGAAAACTCACAAGTATGCAATACAAGGCTACAAGGACACAAAAACTCATGGGTGGACGTTCGCGTTGCCGATTTCTTTTGTCTTGGAAACTTGCACAATCTGCACAACAAGGACACAAAAGCTCACAGGTGGACGTTCGTGTTACAAATTTCAAGTGTCCTGAAAAACTTACAAAAGTCTGCGATACAAGAACACAAAAGCTCATGGGTGGACGCTTGCGTTACAAACTTCAAGTGTCTTGAAAACTGACAAAGTCTGCAATACAAGGCTACAAGGTTACAAAAACCCATGGGTGGACGTTCGTGTTACAAATTTGTTTTGTCTTGAAAACTTGCAAAGTCTGTACAACAAGGACACAAAAGCTCATGGGTGGACGTTCGTGTTACAAACTTCTAGTGTCCTGAAAACTTACAATCGTCTGCAATACAAGGACACAAAAGCGCATGGGTGGATGTTCGTCTTGCAAACTATTACATAGTGTCCTGAAAACTTGCAAAGTTTGCAATACAAGGACACAAAAACTCATGGGTGGACGTTCGCGTTACAAATTTCCTTTGTCTTGAAACCTTGCAAGAAGTGCACAAGGACACAAAAGCTCATGGGTGGACGTTCGCTTTACAAACTATTAGTGTCCTAAAAACTTACCAAGTTTGCACTACAAGGACACAACAATTCATGGGTGGACGTTCGCATTACAAATATCTTTTGTCTTGGAAACGTGCAAAGCCTGCACAACAAGAAGCTAAAAACTCACGACGGGTGGACGTTCGGGTTACAAACTTCTAGTGTCCTGAAAGTTGTTGCCGTACAACAGTCTGAAATGCAAGGACACAAAAGCTCATGGGTGGACGTTTGCGTTACAAACTTCTAGTGTCCTGGAAACTTACAAAGTCTGCACCACAAGGACAAAAAAAATCATGGGTGGACGTTCGCATTACAAATTTCTTTTGTGTTGAACTCTTGCAAAGTCTGCACAAAAAGGACACAAAAACTGTGTCCTGAATACTCATAAAGTCTGCAATGCAAGGACACAAAAGATCATGGGTGGACGTTCGCGTTACAAACTTGTAGTGTCCTGAAAACTCACAAAGTTTGCACTACAAGGACACAAAACTCATGGGTGGACGTTCGCATTACAATTTTGTTTCTTGGAAATTTGCAAAGTCTGCACAAAAAGGACACAAAGGTTCATGGGTGGACGTTCGTGTTACAAACTTCAAGTGTCCTGAAAACTCACAACAGTCTGAAATGCAAGGACACAAAAGCTCATGGGTGCATGGGTGGACGTTTGCAAGTTATAAACTTCAAGTGTTTGGAAAACTTACACAGTCTGCATTACAATGACACACACACAAACTCATGGGTGGACGTTTCTGCACAGCAAGGACACAAAAACTCATGGGTGGACGTTCGTGTTACAAACCTCTAGTGTCCTGAAAACTTACAAAAGTCTGCAATGCAAGGACACACAAACTCATGGGTGGACGTTTCGGCACAACAAGGACACAAAAACTCATGGGTGGACGTTCGCGTTACAAACTTCTAGTGTCCTGAAAAATTACAAAACCGGCACTACAAGGACACACAAACTCATGGGTGGACGTTTCTGCACATCAAGGACACAACAACTCATGGGTGGACGTTCGCGTTACAAACTTCAAGTGTCTTGAAAACTTACAAAAGTCTGCATTGCAAGGACACACAAACTCATGGGTGGACGTTTCTGCACAACAAGGATACAAAAGCTCATGGGTGGACGTTCGTGTTACAAACTTCTAGTGTCCTGAGAACTTACAAAAAAATGCATTGCAAGGACACACAAACTCATGGGTGGAAGTTTCTGCACAACAAGGATACAAAAGCTTATGGGTGGACGTTCGCGTTACAAACTTCTAGTGTCCTGAAAACTTACAAAGTCTGCAGTGCAAGGGTCCCAGGCTGTCATAACATGTTGGCTTTTGTGTCCCTGGGCTCAGCATTCGGCCAGGAACGCCGGCAAATCCACGATGTTGCCCAGCTGCCGCAGTTGCGGCTTTCCTGCAGCAAAACATGAGCCTTCGCCTTCCTGGCCGATGGCCGCCGATGGCCGAGGCGACGCTGGCTTCATGCAGCTGTGCGCACCTCGTGTCAGCAGCCCTTCTGGCGAAGAACATGTGCTTTGTAAAGTGCGAGGAGTCGGTCACACGCACTGTTGCAAGTGTCCTCAGGCCAACATTTTCGTTCCTTCTGCTACGAGAACTGCTACGAGCCCGAGAGAGACAAAGACTCGTGCTCGAACTTTCACTCGGTGTTGCTTTGCCAGGGCCAGCTAGGATGATGTGGGGTTCAGGAAGTTGAAACTTTGGGGCATTACTGTCAGTGCAATATAAGAACATGATATAGTGATGAAACCCGGGGCTGCAATCAATCAATCAATTAGAGCAACCATTGCATGTCTTGCTCGGGCTCTAAACTTTAGAGCTTGCTTCCGTCAGTCGAGTCCATACTCCGGCTAGTCCTTCCCAGAGAGTCATGCTGAATGACAGTTCTGGTTGGGACAGTCGCGATTTGAAACCTCGGATGCTGAGCACGAGCACTAACGTCATGTCCATGGCAGCCATGGGCCCGCTAAGACCTGGCTGCGGAAGTGACGCGTGGCCCGCATCCGCATCCGTCAGATGAGGCCGGCAAAACGGGGCGTGTTGGAGCGATGCGCTGCATGAGGGCTTTCCTATGCCTAAGGGGCCGCCCCACAGCCGCGACCACACTCAGCTGGGCTTCGGCTGTTTGGAAAGTGCGGCGCATGTGCTTTTGCTGCGCTGCCGTGCTCTCGCCGCGACAATCGGGCTTTCGCCGGCCAAAGGCATGTGGCACCAAACGCTTTTTCTCTCGGCATCTCTCGTATTGGCCCTGGGCTGGTGCAAGGTCTGAAAGGTGCAGAGAGACCTCTGCAGCCGCCGCAGCGAAGGAAGCCCTCGAAGATTTGAGATGTTTAGCACGCAAGCGATAGAAGAACCAGGACTCGGACTGCCTTTAGGGATCAGCGAGAGTGTCTTGCTCACGTTGTCGAGAACCCACTTCTTTGCCAGGACACCCGCGCACAGATTGATGTGCTCACACAGTCGTCGACACTTGCATCGCCTAGTGCGCAGGAATTGGTGGATTTGGCATAGGCAGCCTGGTTCGTGGTTTTTGATGCCATGGCATGCACAACTGCTGACCCTGCATTACCCTGCTCCACAGGCGCGTGCCGTTTTGGAGATTCGCGGTGAGCTCCCTTCAAGAATGACTGCGACAGCTGCTGCTTCCCTGGATGCGCCCGGCGTGAAGGACCTGGCAGCTACGGCACGGGGATTTGCAAAGGTGGTCTCCAAGGAGCGGCTGTCTTTCGACGAGGTCAAGGCGACACGGCTGCTACAAAATTCAGACCAACCGAATTAGGCCAAAATGTTTCACACCGAACGTGCATCAGTGTCAGGCGTGTGCTGGCGTGCTTGGCAAGGAGGCGAGTGCAAAGGATATCTCAAACATTGGCCGGGGCTGTGCCAAGGTCGTACAAAGCGATTCATCCTTGTCAGAGGCTCTTGCTCGTGCGGCCAACGCTCAGCTCCCACGGTCCAACCCGCAGGGTCCCTGCAACCTTTCTTGAACCTCCGCTTCTCCACGGTCTTGCAAAACGCCAGCTCCAAGCAAGACAGCCTCCGCCGCCTCATCGCGGCTTTTGGAATTTACTTTGCAAGGCCCTGCCAACTTGGCTTGGAGACTTGGGCGCTCGGACGACAAGTGGGGGTCCCCTTCGGAAGACATTGCCGGCGCCGCGACCCCTTCCCTTCACAGTGGGGCCTCACAGGCAGCCTCCAACTTGGCCCGGAGCCGTGGGAGCCAGGGCGTGGTTCACGAGGCGCTGCTGCAGGCCGCTTTGTAAATGGGAGAGTTCCAGGAGCTCAAAGCCCAGCATCCGGCCAACACCGCACAGAGCCTCGGACAGCTCCAAAAAAGGAGCGAACCTTCCACGGCCGCCGCCACAGGAGCGGTGGAGGCGAAATGCCGAACGGGCGGACTCAAGCTGCAGGAGCTCGCGGCTGCGGCGTGGAACCTTGGGGCCGCGAAGTGCCGCGGCGACCCGTCGCTGTCAGCTGCAGCTGATGTCCCGAACTTGGAACGCCCGCAGAGATTAGAGATTGGTGTTTTTGTGAGGACTTGCTGACTTGCCAATCGCTGAGGCCGGGCTGCGAGCCGAGGAGCCTTGGAAAGCCCAGGAGGCGTCGAACGTGCTGCGGAATCCCGGCACAGCTCAGGCGCCCTCGTCTTCGGTCGTCGTTGGTGTTGGTCGCCGTCGTCGTCGTCCGAGACTCTTTCGACCTCTTTCGACCACTCGTGCTGCGTGAGGCCGTGCAAACACCCTTTTCGAACGTGCTCATGGAGGCAGCCTGTCTGACCACGGAGCTCTCAGCACAGGGCATTGCAAACGCGGCGCAATCCACGAGCACTCCGGCATCAGAGCATGAGCCAGCGACGAGGGCAGCAGGAGCCAGAGGTGTGGAAGAGATCAGCGAGCTTTCATTGCAGGGACTCTCCAACTGTGCACAGATGCTTGGCTTTGCCTGAGCGTCCTAAGTCCAAGTTGGTGTCTGGAACAGTGGGTCTTTGCCTTGCAATCAAGCGAGGACTCCTGGAACTCCTGCGGCCTTGGATACGCAGTTGCCGGAAGCTGCCGCAACTCGCTTTTGCAGCTTGCCTCTCCGCGACTGGGATCCTGGTGCTCGAGAGAGGCAGGGGAAAATTCCTCACTCGAGGCTGACTTAGCAGCATAAGTGGCCCGTGTTGTGGGTGTTTGCCGGAGGGCGTAGGGTAGCGGCGGAAGTTCGGAAGCGGCTGCTTTGCGATTGTCGCACAGGCATGACCACCTGCTTGGTCTCGTTTCTGCACTGGCTCTCTCCGCGGGAGGCCAAGCGAGGGGTTCTTTTTTGGGTCGAAGTGCCTCTGTCGGAGTCCTGTGGCAGGTGCCGAGCTCCCTCCCTTGGTGGATGTCGCCACTCGCGCTGAGGAGCTTCTGAGACGGCGTGCGCAGGAGATGGATGGCCAACATTCACGAGCGATCTCGCCGGACTTGGACGAGTTCAGGCCCAGAGCCTTCGAGAGGCCCGGCAACCGGCCCTGCATTCTGCTGGAGGGAGCTGAAGCATGCGTCTTGTGGAAGCCACCTGGCTGGACGGTGTCCGTGGGAAGCTTCGACGAGGACGAGGAGGAGAAAGCCTGGCGCAGCGGCGCGGTAGGCCAACCACTGCAGTCCTGGGTGCTTGACAACCTGGGACCTCACTGGCCCATCGCCCGCGATGAGAAAGCCGAGTTTGGCTTGGTGCACCGCCTGGATCGGGACACCTCTGGCCCCATACTCTGTGCAAAAACCTACCGGGGATTTCATGGACTTCAACTGTGCCTCGTTCGCTTCCAATTGCGCAAGGACTATGTTTGCCTTTGTGAAGGCTTTCTGTCAGTCCTTGGCCTGCTGGACGCGAAGCTCCGCGTCGAGGGCTCGGGGAAATCCCTCCGCAGCGTCGTGGCGCCGAAGGGCCGCGGGAAGCGCGCCGTCCTGGAAATCCTGGAGGTCTCGCATTTCTTGACCGAGACTTCTGAAGCCGTGAGCCTGGTGAGGATCCGCTTGCGCACTGGTCGAATGCACCAAATCCGTGCACATCTGAGCAGCCTTGGTCACCCCCTGCTGGGAGATGTCCTCTATGGATCGCCCCGTGCTTGGCTGCCCCGGATCTTTTTGCACGCCGCGTCTGTCGGCATCAGAGTACATGGGTTGCACGGCGAGCCCTTTCACGTGGACTGCGTACTTCCACCGGACTTGCAGCAAGCTCTGGGGCGCTGCGCACCACTGGACAGCTCGTCTCGGTCATGTCGCGAGAGCTGGCTGAGCGGCGAAATAGACAGCATGGAATCTAAAGTGAATGCTCTGCATGCTCTCGAAATTGATATCTCTCCATTCTCCCGTGTGACATTAGGCCTGAGTTGCCAGAGCTGCAAGCCGTATTCTCCAGGAGGGGTTTCTGCCCGAAGCGTACAGGTTCGACCGCTTTGGGTTTGAGGGTTTAGGGTTTAGGGATCTGTCACTGGTGTCAATTGTCCTGGAGATGCTACATCTTGTTATGGTTACTTGGTCACGAGCATATGCAACCGACTAAGCTACTGAGATCCCGTAAGATCTGTTTGTCAGACTTTCAGCGCCGGAGGTCACTTGAAGCCAGGGCTTGAATCGGCGCCGGAGCAAGCTTAACGTGAACAAGTGCTCCTGAAAGTTTCCACTACCAGCACCAACCCTGCATGCTGCGACTGCAAACTCGTTGAAAGCACCACTTCACCTTTTCACCTTCTTATTCCAGCGATCAGCCTCGACGATCCCGTGAAATCGGCGCAAAACAGGCCGGGCCCCGTCAATGATCGTGTCGGTCTTGGATTGGAGTTTCAGCCATGTCATATCGCTATAGATGTCGGCGAAGGCAAGAAGACTTTTATCACTTGTGTTTGAATGTTCTTCCCGCTCGGATTGCTAGGGCAATGACGTGCTTCAGCTGCTTTCCGGGTATGAATGTCTGAGCCCTAGCATGATACGCTGGAATGGTACCGGACGCTTCGATCAAGCCGTTTAAGTTGGGCTTCAACTTTGCACTCTTGACTCAGCAGCCACACGAGTTCTTTCCAACGACAAGCCTGGTAGACTGTGCTATTTGTGCATGAGGTGTTTGACCTTTTCTGTGGGCCCAAGAAGCAGGCCTTGCGGACCATCGTTTGGTTGAGAACTAAGGACTGACATTTTGTGTACAGTGTACAGGTTCGGATTTGTTCGATCTCTGCCTGGATCCGGGAAGGCACCCCGCCTTCGCATTCACTCGGTGAAGGTGGGGAAGGCAGGACAGTACATTCAAAACCTGGCTGGCTTCTGCAGTACCTTGCGTCGAGGAAGCCTCATCCTTTTCATGACTATTCGTGGGAGCTCCATCGGTTGTTCTTGTTCTGATTCAGACTAGAGTGGAGCAATGCGCGTCCAACTCTCGGGATGTCTTGGGTAGGTGGTGCGGTATGCTGATCCTGCAGGCCAGCTGCTCTTCACAGAAGGTTACGCTCTGCCAATCTCGTGCCGCTCGTGTGCTTGTTCCACCTTGGACTTCTCAAGACTTTGCTCAAGATGCTTCAGATCTTATAACAGGGTTGCGTTGCAGACATGGCTGGGCAGCAAACGGGTGCAATACAGAAGCAGAGCTTGACCCATCCAGGCAGTTGGGCTGGATCTTGCGCCAGCTATGGACTTCTGAAAGTCTGCTCCCATCACCATCTTTGAAGTGGGATTACAAGCATATTTCTGAATCCTGCGGACCATGCTGCACGCTGCCACCGTTGTGTCGAATGCTTTAGCCCATGCGCTGGAGACCAAGCGAGATGCAGGAGAGTCAGCAGAGCGCAAGTTCCTGCTGTAGATGGGCGACTTGGAGCGCACGCAGGCTCAGAGGAGCAAGTTCAGGTGACGGGAATCTCAGGCCCTATTGCACATTTCAGCAAAGTCTCTGTTGTGACGGCAACACGGCATGCAGAACGCTGCAGATTTCCGCTGCTCTGGTGGAACTTGTTGTGCTTCCGTACTCTGCTCTGCAAGTGCTACGAGAGTGTCCATTTACCCGGCGGCCAGTGCGACCTCAAGCTGTGGTCAGGTTGGAAGTTGCGTAGGTTTGTGCATTGCCATGCGGCTGGCACATTGGCGTTGTGGAAGCAAAGCCCGCTTCAGCATAGTAGCTCGAACGTTACGGGCACCAAAGATGAAGCGACAAGCAGATCGGTTGTCTAGCTCAGTTTCTTCTTTTCTCCCACCCTCCGCAGTCCTACAGACAATGCGGGAGGAGTCGGGAGGAGGAGAGACGATGTGCGATGCGTGCTATCGGTTGCGTTTGCCGCCGGCACCGGCTTTTGAAGCTGACAGAAGCATGAGGTCTCACTAGGGCTTCACCTTGCAGAGTGTCAGAGGGCTGTCCGAGGAAGCACTCTGAAGATCTCCAGTGAGGTTTCACGCTGGATAGTGCACAAGTGCTAGATCCAGGTCGCTTAACTCTAGGCTTTGCTTTGAGCCCGAATCGCGTCCAGGAAGTTTACAGTTCCTTGCTAGGCCAGGAAAGACTGTCAGCATTTGCGCATCCCGCGAACAAACGAGCGTGTGCGAGTTGCATCTTTAAAGTGTCACGGCATGCATAGGCTGGAGGGTGGGTAGCTTGTACATGAGAAGACTGGAGATGTTGGCGACGCAACATCGTTGAAGCATGACTGTGACAGGAGCTCTTCCGTGAGGCTCGGGCCGTGTTCTCCTCTGGGGGGAGTGCTTGGCCCGGTGCCGCTAACAATAGCACCTAGGAGATGCACTTGAACAGAACTTGCCCTCCGCAAAGGTTTGGTTGGCTAAGTGAATGGGGCTATCACGACGACGTGACACAACAGGTAGCACGCCGTTATCTCTGTTTGTCTGACAAGGTGTATTCGTGCCAGGTGTATCTGTGGCAGGTATCAACAGCTGGCCGCCGTTATTGCCTGTCAATGTTACTCAGGGCCGAGGATCTGGGTGATATGGTTTGGCCTGATGCATGCCTGCGCAGGCCTTCCAGCTTGCACGCCGAGCCCTTCAGAGGCAGCGATTTCTGTTTTTCACAGGTGTTGTCAGCTCATTGTCACGTTTCTCCAAGTGCAAAATTCAGCTGCCCTTTGTGAGCTTTGGGGTTAGCGCTGTTTGTTCACGTACAGCCACTGTGCGAGATGAGCTCCTTTCTTCCAATGTGTGAAGACTTCGTCAGCAATCGTCTGCATCGTCAGGGCCATGTTGACGAGCGAGATGTCTTGGATGCGAGGCTTCTGATGTGCAGGAAGAGTTGAAGAAGCTCCGTGGTGACTTGGTCCATGGCTTATTCCAACCGCTTCTGCGCGGCGGACACACGTGCGGACGGTTCAGCACATTCAGTTTCATGACTGAGCGGTTGTGGAGCTGAATTCTGTATAAGCCATTTAGCCCTTTTCATTCTTTCCTCACCTTTTTCAAATTCCCAACTCGTCCATGACCATAGGCCAAAGCCCGCGATGAGCTGCTGCCTGAGTGCCACCTGCAGGGCCAAACGCGAAGTGAAGATGGATGGGCGAGGTCCGTCGAGGTTTCAAATTCATGTAAGCCATATTTCCAGTGGCAATGCTGCTGTGAGAACCTTTCTGTTGAGTTGATGTGGACAAAGATGGCGTAGGCCCGGCAGGCAGGAGCCGTCGTGCGCAGCTCCCTTTTCCCCGTACGTTTCGTCGTCGCGAAGCTGTTTTTGCCGAGGCGTGCCGCTTATCAACTAGTCGACAACTCAGGGCGTTTTTTGCACTTCCAGGCTTCCAGGTGTAGAGCTTGCAGTTGATGGCTGGATAGCTGGGAGCTGTGGTGAAGAGTTAAAATGCTTGATGTCATCAGCCAACGGCCGCTCCTACCTGCAGTCAGCCATCAGGGCACTCAGGTTGTCTTTCAGACGGAAAGGACCGATTTTCGGACATACGTCAGTGCGTGCTGGCATGCATGTGCTGCGCTGACGACACAGTTTTGTGGTACGTACGGTCTAGGTTCACTCCGGATGTCATGTATTTTTCGGGAGTGCACTAGTGGCAAGTTCAGCCCGAACTTGCTACCGTTCTCAGGGAGTGTGGAGTTTGTGTCACGGGCAGGGCCGGAGTGCTCTCACAAGACCAACACATTTCGCCGCCCGATGTCCGTGGTGCCAGCCTTCACGACATCACTGCATGTCCAGATGCCAAGGCAGCGGAACAAGCTGCGCGGCAAGCTGAGGCAAGATGAAGTTACAACGTAACAACAGCGTCTGTCCAGAGCGGCGAGCCAGCTCATCGATCTGTTTCTGTGCGCGTCTGAAAGCGTCCTATCAGCTGGCCCGTCGGTGAGAAGCCACACGGGTTGCAGCCAGCCGTCGAAGTACTTGCGCAGGTGTACAAAGAGATGGAGGCCTGTGGCGGTAGAAGTTTCAGGACTCTGCATCAAGTGAGAGTGACGTTCCGTCAGGGCGCACTGCGCTCGCAGTCCGGAGCTCAGAAACTGTCGAACAGCTCCAAAACTGTCTTGTAGAGGCATTGGCGGGCAATGGAACGCAGACCACTAAACCCTAAACACCCCGAGCCCTAAGCTAGCTGTTGCGCTCCAAACCGTGTGATCCGCGTCCGAGTAGCTTGCTAGACCTTCCTCAGCCCAGGCTGCGGAGTCAGGATGTGGAGTTGAACTTCCTCAAAGAGTCCAAACCTCAGTGGCTCATACAGGGTAACAGAAAAGGGCAAGGGTTTGGGCTTTCAGGGTCTAAGTCCAGCCTTGTAGTTCAGTCGGAGGACCCTGGTCGTCGAACAGCGACGAATCCGGCAGCTGAAAGAGCTCGCCTCTCAGCCTCTCACCTCTCATCCCTGACTGCATGTTGCAAGCCGAGATTGACTGAGGCAGGTGTCGCGCCTGAAAGGCGTGGATACTTTCGCAAGACGTCGTCATGGAGGGGTCGTTCTTTCGCCTTTACGGTTAGTGGCAAAAGTGAAATCGCCTCTGATCGAGTCCCTCTGGAGAGATGCTGAGCGATTGTCATGTTAATCTTTGGTTGTTTGCTGTCATCATCCTGATGCTACATACATCTTTATTAGCAGGCATCTTTGTGCGCACGAATCCGCCGATTTAGCACCATGCAGGCGAGGCCTCCGGAGGAGCACGTGGCATGCTCAGGTTGTTTCCAGATATGCACTTCGACGGTTGTACTGCTGATCACAGCACTACAACAATGCTGGACCTGGTGTGCGGCTTGCCACGCAGACATGTGACCTTGATGACACCAGGACGCGGTGGGCGCATGCCAGAGGATGCTACAGGCTCACCCGTGTCCGGCAGACAGTCTCGCAAGGGCAGGGCTCATGTTATGTGTTTCAGATGATGTGAATTGACAGCATTTTGGAACTCACAGATCGAAGTTCGCAAAAACGCCAGGCTTCCGCGAGAACGCTGCAGATGCCTCTCGTCAACACAGTCTGCATTGAGTCTGACACAAAGCAAGATCTCCAGATGTTGCTGGACGGGAGCATGATGAAAGACCAGAGATCGCTGGAGTTAGCCTTTGAACTGTGATGTTGTACCTGCTAGAAGGCAGGGCTGGGCCCCCCTTCTAGGTTGTCCTACCTGCTGCTCCATGCATTTCAAGCCCGCTCAGCCATTAATCCATTTATGGTCGCATGGACATCTGTGCGAGTGGAACGTCTTGCCTAGTGTCGGGCAGTGTCTTCGCCAATGCGGATATTAAGGACGAGATTCTGTTTGCTTTATGGGTATGGTGTGTTACAAGAGCGAATGGAGGGGTTAGACCACTACAAAATGGCGCAAGCCCCCATAACTTCTTTCTCATTTGACATCTTTTGTGTTTGATGTTCCGTGAACTCTTGTACGAAGCTTCGCTCTGCTTCCGTCCATCCGTCCATGCCCAGGCTTCGGGCTTGTTTGGTCATGTCGATGCCCGGAGCAAGGCCAGGGATGGCATCGAGATCTACAGCTCAGAATTGGAGATGAGAGCTTCAGATACTCATCCCTCTCTTGGGCGTCCTTATCGCTGGGTCCAACCAAATCTCGCTCGGGCGTGTGGCCTTTCACAGTGTTTGGAGTGCAGAGATCCAAGTTAGTCGGATTAAGAGTACGCAGCAGGTGGATGATAGCCTTCGGCAACCGCTGTCACTGTAGTCCCTTAGCCGGCAGAACTGTGCTTCAGGACCTGGCGGAGCGGAGGCGCATCTTCAAGGCAAGGGTTTAGGGTTGGTCAGGGGAAACAGCCCAGGACAGTCGGTTTTGATGCAGATGTGATTGGCGCGTCTTCTTTGCCTGGCAGACGTTGGTCCTGCAGCATCACCCGGACAAAACCGGGCGAAGCAACGCAACCGTCACGAGCTCGGTAGATTCGCATGATTCTGGATGGCTTGACTCCAGCTCTTCTTGTAGGCTTTCCTCCATCTGATGGCCAATCGCGACTTATTCTTGGCCACTGGGCGAATGTGAAAGTGAAGGCCAGGAATTGAGCTCAGCATGATGCTTGCCTTGTTGATTTCGGGCTGTTGGGGGTTTGCTTGCACCCATTTTGTGCGCGATTGCAGGCAGACTGAGATACTTCGCCTGGCCCGCGACCTCGAGTGGAATGCAAGAAATTGCAGTTGAAGGAAAAGCTGTCCGATTTGAATTGGCCCGGCGGAGCACGACTGGCGAGGGTATGCACGTGCTGTTGCACATGATGATCCGACGAACCATTGCCTCTGCAGTGCTTGTCAGACTTGCGGTGGTTAAGGTAATTGCATCACCTAGCGGACCTAGTTCAAGGTGCGACAATGTGTGAAGCTGGCTCGGCTCAAGATACTGGAGGAACAAACACAGACAACTAAGCACTAACTTCGCCGTACTTGTTCTTGACGTTCCTTGGTTTCCCACTGAAGCAGAGCACGAAGAAGGTATAAGCCCTTTCGCAGCCTCTAAAGCAAGGTCAGGCCAGGAGACCAAAGCCAATCCAAGCGAGTGTGGCGATGCAAAACAGCACATCGGTCGATGAGGCTTGCGAGAGACATTTGGGGAAGTGATGAGGCAAGTACGACGGCCCTGCAGGCCCTCTGCCGCAAGGCACGCCTGGAGATTCCGGGCTTCGTGGAAAAACTGTTGCCCCAGGTTGTAGAACTGGTGTCTGGACCTGAGTCGGGTCTCCAATGCCAGCGTTTTCTGAACATGCTGCCGCGTGCTCAGGCGGTTTTCCAAGCTACTTCCGCAGGGGGAGGAGCATGCCATTCGAAGGCGTTCAATAGAGCACTTCGTGTCGTGTGGGCATGCGGGCACGGAACGTCGCTGTGGGTCAAAGCTCTCTTTCAGCACCAGGGGCTCGCGCGATTTCTTGGCCTCCTCCCGAGAACTTGGGGAGCGCTCCATGGGAACTGTGCACGCCTCGGCAAGCGCAGCTGTAGGACAGCGCTGTGGCACTCTGAACGAGGGCTGACGAGGCGTAGGATGTACACTGCACAGGAGATGTTCTGCAGCTCTAGGACGAACAAGCCAAAGCAAACCACATACAATATCATGCAGTGTTCGTGTAGACGGATCAACAACGCTTGCATCGGCTCGGAGTCGACGGAGGCGTTAGAACCTCCTGGGCACGAGTCTCCGAGGCTCACCAGATCTTCAGCTTCCTGGCACAGTCGCTGCATCAGGGCACCAAGCCTGAGGACAGCCTACGAACTGCTTTCGAGTCGGCTTGCAGGGGGTGCTGGCTCATGTGACGCTTCGTTTGCAACTTCTGCAGCGCATCCTGTCTGCCTGCCATGTTGTGGCTCTTGTTTCAGCATCGCTCGCCAACATTGTTCATGTTACAGTACGCTTGAGCGCGTCAGCAACGCAAAGTTTTGGAACTACCGGCTGCATTGCCACACAGAGCAATGATGTGCGCGGTGTCCTCGAAGGGTCTGAAGGCCGGCTGCATGACGAAGCCTTGGCATCGTCGCAACGCTCCCTGAAGCCGGCAGCAGGCAGTGGCAGCGATGCGGCGGGGGCTCCGATTCTTCTCCAGCAGACACGGTCCACTGGCAGGCGCATCGAGAAGTGAGCCAGTCCGGAAGCAGTGAGCACTGGCCGCCAGGAGTGCGAGTGCTGGACATGACGCGGGTGCTCGCAGGACGTCTGCATCCATCGAAGCCATAGAAAGACAGAGAAAGGGTCCGGGTACGTGCAGTTGACGAGCTGACTTCCGAGGACCCTCCTGCACCCAAGTGCTGGGAGATCTGGGTGCAGAAGTAACGAAGGTCGAGCGGCCGCAGGTGGGAGACGACACTCGCGGCTTCGCACCACCGTTCCTCCCCGGGGCAGCACAGGACATCTCGGCTTGTTCAGCCAGAGCCAGTTCGAGTTCACGGTCTCTTTTGTGGGTTAGTGACTAGTGGCAGCGTGTGTGATGCTCAGGAGACACAGGCCATGGCTGCGTATTTCGCAGCACAGAACCGCAACAAGGCCTCGTTGACGGTAAACTACACCCTGCCAGAGGGACAGGACTGCAAAACAGCAGGTCAGCTCGAGTCCCACGGCTTGCTTGCTTCGCTCCGGGGTCTGTTGCCTTGCGAGGATATCCTGAAGCGTCTGTTGAAGACAAGTGATGTGTTGGTGGAGAACTTCAAGACGGGGACTTTGGAGAAGTATGGTCTTGGTGCCCGGGCCAAGTTCATGCCTGTGTGGCATTTGGGAAGATGCGGCGGATCTGACGATGCGAGGTTATGATGATCTGAGACACAGCTACCCGTCCCTTGTCTACTGCTCCATCACAGGCTTCGGACAAACGGGGCCCTACAGCCCCTGGCCGGAATTGTCGCCCTGTGCTTGTTGATCTCGGCCACTGCGCTGTTGCGACGACGTCTTAGGCCCACGGCCGGGATACGATGCTCTTGTCCAGGCTTGGTTAAGGGAGATGGGCCGGTACGTGTGCTGATTTTCAGAGTTTTATGAGGCGATGGGCGGTTTCATGAGCGTGACCGGCGAGGTGGAGGGTGAGCCGATGAAGGTGGGAGTTCCCATCCATGACCTCTTTGCTGGCTTGCATGGTGCACCCAGGCGGCAGGAGTGTGATCGCTGCGTTCGCTGTCGATAGTCTGATACACGCCCCACATGTGTTTGGGCTTTCCTGCATGAGGTGATCGGCATTCTGGCCGCTCTTCGCCACGCCGCCATGACTGGGGAAGGGCAGCATGTGGACGCTCGGCCCATACACTGGATTGACCATCTCGCCCTTCCCAGCTTTCCTGGCGTCTTTTGCATCGCTCGTATGCGAGGACATCGGAATGTTGGATGTGTCTACGGCGAGGGTCTCGATTTTGCTGTCGGATGATGTGCAGGGAGGGTAAAGGCCTTACCTTCCCAGGCAATGCTGGCGAATCAGGCGAGCAACTTCCTCTCCACAGGAAAGCTGCCGGAGCGGCTGGGCAACCAGCATCCCAACATAGTTCCTTACCAGGCTTGGGCCTCAAGAGTTGCAGCCTTGGCAGCTCCAGACGCCCCGTTTCGAAAGGTCATGCCAGCCTCGGACGGTTACTTCATTCTGGCGGTTGGGAACGACCCTACCTTCCAGCGCTTCGTGGCGGTCGCGGACAAGGTCGGGAGGATGAGCGAGATAAACGTGGCACCCAAGCACCGCAAAATCCCCGAGGCGGACCCAGCGGCGAAGGCTCCGGCACTGCTGGACGACTGCCGCTTCAACTCGCAGCCTGCCCGCGTGGACAACCGGAGCGCGACCAAAGCTGGCGCAGCTTGGATTTCAATTTGCTCCTGAACACGCCGCAGGAAGCTGGTGACGGACACCTGCAATGCCATAACGAGGACGCCTTTGCTGATTGCTGATTGTTCGGCGTTCAGCGTGTGCTGTGCCTTGCGGGATGAGCATGGTATGAACCATCGCCTCGAATGCAGCAGGAAGAAGCCAGTGGAGTGGTGGCTACGTGAACTGGAAAGTGCCAGCATCGGCTGCTCTCCAATCAAAAACTTACAAGAAGTTTTCGAGGACCCACAGGTTAAGGCGCCACTCGGCTAGTGACAGTCCTGCATCTCGTTGTCGGAGGGTTCGTTTCGACTGTTGTGCTCTTCCGCTTGTGGCCACGATCCAAGGCGGGAGATGGTGATCGAAATGCCAATCGAAGGCTGGCGCGTCCCGGCGTTTTCCTGAGAGTCTAAGGGGGTGCTTCCTCTTGGTCAGGCCATGCGTCGGCCAAGCTGGTGGCCTCGCCCCTGAAATTTTCTTCGCTACTCGATCTGCGATTGTTGGCAAGAAGCTTTGACTCAGCTTGCATGCCTGTGGTTTTAGGACGCCCTGCTCGTACCGGCGGCCCCCGCCTGGCCTGGGCGAGCACACAGAGAGCCTCCTCTCGGATGCCGGCTTCAGCACCAAAGAGATTGCACAGCTCCGTGAGAAAGGTGCGGGCCCCAGCAGGTCGTGGCTTGTTGCATGACAGTGACTGTATGTCTCTTTGCATGCCACTTTTCTGCGCTCCGCCAAGGCGTTGTTTAAGAAGAAAGCTAGCAACCTTTTGCATTGAGCCGCACGAGATGTACAGCTTGCCGTGCCAAAGAAGTGCCGGTAAGAAGGCTCATTCCATGGAATGCCAGCAGAGGCTTCATGATGCAGAAAGACCATTTCGTTGATCTGAGCTTCTGCTTGCAAGCTCACTAGTTTCTCCGTTCAAGCTGCGAGGATTTGAAGAACTTCAACCTCTTGGTGGACAGCATTGACGATGTGTTGGAAAAGGTGGACACAAATCTCAGGCGGTATTGTGCTGCACCGAAGCAGCGGCAGAACGGATGTTAGTTGTTGGCCTTTCAAGTTGAAGCCAGGGATGCCAAGTCTGGCAAGCAGGGAGAGGCCGCCCATGCACGCTTTCGTGCGTCAATGGATCTGCAGACGTGTTGGAGTTGTCACTTGTCACATGCCCCTCCCTCTCTGTCTCTCTGTCTCTCTCTCTTTCTCCTTCTCGCTCCTCTCTCCTTTCTCCGATGGTGCATGCCTACATACAAAAGACATGAGGCTGTTGGTGCTACTTTGCTGGATGCAACCACAACGCACTGCAGGGGGCTTCTTTTCCCAGTCTTTTCATTGATTTCGTCGTTTCTTCGTCTCTCATGTCGCGATGCAGATGCCTCCTCGTCGCTGTTCTGGCGTTGTGCCAGCAGAGGGCAGCTCGTCTAAGGGTATTCTCCTCGCTTTTCTAAGGCTGCAAGGTGTTCCTCTCTCTTATCTTTTGCCTTTGTCTCTGTGAGCGATCGCGAGCTCTGAGCGATTGCGTATGTTCGCAGGAGGCTCCGGGTGACGAGGAGGAGCCGGCTCCGACTCCTTCGGCAGGCCTTTGGAACTTTTCGGTGTGGGAGTCCCGGGAGCCGACCGTAACGGAGCCCCGACATCGTAACAAGAAGCAGCTGGTTCCTGCAATGTCGGGTGGGGCCCGGGCCAGCCCTTGTAGCAGGAAATGAAAGCCCTGCAAACCGGAAAACCTTCTATGACGAATCCCAGGCTCGTCGGACAAAAACGAAGTCATCCGGCAGTTGGGCTTTGGGGCGTAAGAGCTTTGGGTGCAGGGTTTCGTGGCTTGCGGTTTAGCATCTACACTGAGTCTACACAGGCGTTAGCGCGCTGTGAACAAAAAGCAAGACACACAACAACTGCACCTTTGCGGGATTCTGTGGGCACAGGGCTTGACGAGACCGCTTCGATCCCGTTGCCGCCGCAGAAAAGGGGGTCCAGGAACGTGTACAGACTTTGTCCGTCGCAGGTTCGCATGCTGTCCGCGCGGTCAAGCCGCAGGTGCAAGCTCAGCCCTTTTGCCAACTTGGCTTGCTATTAGGGCTGGTAGTCAGGTGCGATGGCGTCAACTTGTCGACAACCACCGGAATCGCTTTGTGCCCAGGCGCACAAACAAGCGAGGGGTGTTTTGCTTTGTGTTCATGGCTGTGCATTGGCCCCTGGCTTTGCAGACTCTTGGTGAAGCACAACGAGAAAGCTCCGCTGAGCCCGATGCTCCTGGAAGCCCAGTGCAAGGCGCTACTTGTATTGCCATGTGCGATGATGGGATTTCCTAGATGTTCCGTGCCCTGCTTGGGCAGCGAAAGTGGATCGCATCTGAAGCGAGATGTTTGCAGGCTGGAATTCGATCTTCTTCCGGAGTGGCAACCTCAGCAACGCCAGCATTCCGACTGTCCGAAGGCGACTTGTAAGTGAGGCGCAAGCGCCGCAGACCCTTGGGAATCGAGATGGTGAGGCCGCATGCCAGCATGTTCCGTTGGGCAAGCTAGTAAGCTTGACTGGTGGTTCTTCTTGATTCTATCCGTAACCAGCTTGGCCTCCGAAAAAACTGAGTAGACGGTACGTGCCCCTGCAGCAAGTGCAAGGTGCTGCCACTCAAACAGTAGTATGGTGGCAAGTTGGGCCGTGTTCCAGCCAAGCCACGGGTTGAAGGATCCTCTTCCGAACCCGTACGAAGAGGACCTTGCTGGTTCTGCTTTCACCACGCTTCAGGTCAACACATCCATGCTTGCTTGAGGCTTAGGGCCAGTGTAGCCAGTCTGGAGCACATGCCACTGCACCGGCGAGCGATTTTGGCTCAAACTCCAGCCCGTTCATCAGGCCTTCCCAACACCATGCGTGTTCGTCCCTTAGACTCTCCGGTATTTTGCAGAGATGAGGACGAAGATCTATTCGTGCGTCGTAGGCGCGTGCAAGCGTGGCATTTGGCCTGCAGGTTGTTCTTGCTTATTTCCTGGCTGCGGCTGCTGCAGCTAGCCTCGTTCAAGGCACATGGTTTGACGTACGCATCTGTCATGCGTCACGTGCATCCGTAACTCGCCTGGTCAATCTATGTCAGCGCTCACCGAGGCAGTTCGTCGATCTGAAGATGGCCTTAAACTGATCCAAACTGGAAAAACCCATCAGCTAGGATGTCTGTCTTGAAGTCGCTCATATCTCTTCATCTTCCGACCTGGGTTGAGACCTCGCGGAGCAGCTTGGCGCCGAGCGCGCCTCCGCCGTGGAGCGCCGCGCCCTGCCGCTGGAGGCGGTGCTCCGGCCAATTCTACAGGCGCCGCGCCGCGCGCACGAGAGCCCGACGGGTGGGGGGATGTTGACACTCACTTGTTGTATGTGTATGTGCGACCGAGAAGAGGGAGGCGTGTGCAGAGACTTGAACTGACAAGGTCAAGTTTCTCAAGTCTTGTCGAGGTAGAGTGTGGGGATTGACTTGGGTTTTCCAGCTTCTGTCAAGCTTGTCGCAGGCTCTTCCCAAATCCGGCTCTGGAAATTGCTTGGGAGCGGCTGCAGCCCGCTACGCCCTTCATCGAGTTTTCGTTCAGGAGCGAGGGAGGCCGTGTATACTCGAGGGGCTTCCGCAGCTTCCGTTCATCCTTGCAGCTTGCAGGAGAGGGGCTGGTTCGTAAAGGGCCTGCAGGAGTTGGACCCTTCGCGCCACTTGTCCGGATCTGGCTTGATGGCGGGATGTAGAACGACCAACACACCCACCAGTCCACATCCCTAGCGCCCTTTGCCTTGATTGTGCCGTGACCCCTTGGCAAACGCATCGATTTGCACATATCGGCTTGTCAAAAATTCTGAATCCGGGAGTGCAGTGCTGGAAGAGGCGCCGTGGCGAACGCAAGCACGGTCGAGGCATCGCCAGTGGCGATCCTCCAGGACCAGGTGCCCGGGGCCGTGAAAAGCCTTTTCGAAGAGCCGCTCAGGCGGGCACGTGCTGCAACTCGAGTGCTGGGGCATTCTGCAGAGTGTAGCAAGTGCAAGTTCTTGCTGAGAGGCAACAAGGGCTTTGCCTGCGGGAGCTTGCAATGCTGGCAGCGTTGCTGGAAGATCTGGTGTCTCGCCATCCAACTCTTAGCAGAACTTAAAACAGATCCTCTTTCACGGCGTTTCTCCCCTTCCCACCTAGCGGAAGCCTGCCAGCACTAGGTTCACCGGGAGACGATGCAGCGTGTAGGCAGTGCATTCAAAGCGCACCATGTTCCGCTGGTCGGGCGCGTCACCGTGGAGAGGGTAACGGCCATGCTGGAGTACGTGATGATGAGCTACATCCTGGAGGCATGGAAGGACGAATGACTCGGGTGCCGGCTTTGAGCCTTCATTCAAAAGAGCCTGCGAAGGTCGCAAGTCTGGATGGGACGAACCTGGTTGCAGACGATGCCAAGGCGTACCTGGAGGGGCGTCTTCCGATGGAGGACGTGTATCCTTCTTGGCCCAAGACGCAAAAGTTCATCCACGACATTCAGGACACATCTTGAGCTTTCGGAGATGTTTTCTTGGCCTGCGTCCGGGTTCAGTCTGAAGTTCCTTTGCACAGGAAGTGGTGGCACCCTCGCAAAAGGGCAGTTTGAGCTTCGAGGATGTCACTCATATCGTGGAAGAGATCAATGAACACTATGGCCGCTGGCACGACGAGAGCGACTGCGCAGATATGAAGAGTGTGTTGCTGAACATGGAGGGGACATGCCCTGGTCGGGTGGATCTTTCGCGGTTCTATTCGGCATCCCTCTACGAGGATCGCTGGCAGTTCAGCGAGAGCGTCTCTAGACTGCATCTCAGAAGAGACAAGAAAGCGTGGGGAAGGTTCAATGCTGCTCAGGTTCACTACTTGCGCGACTTGGGGGCCCTCGACGAGAGCCAGCCGGAAAGCAGTGTGATCGTGTCCAACTACGTTTTGGGGGCCTCGAACTGTGTGGGCACCTCGCGCTTCTATGCCCAGTGCTGCGTGGACCCCTGCGATCAACTCATGGAGCTTCGGCCCAAAGAAGACGCCCTTCGTTGCAGTACTTGTAGAGTAGAGGAGGGAGAGGCGAAGTCGCATCCTCGCAGCTTCTCTGAGGCTCAGCTGGAGAAGGCCCTCGCTGCTCCGAGGGCGGCGCCGTCGGACCTGAGAGCAGCGCTGGCGGCTTTGCCGGCTCCGGACTCCACGGTGCGCCCCGTGGAGGAGCTCCAGAAGGCACGACGTCGGCTTCGGAAGTAAGGCTTGGCAAGCCTCAGCTTTGCTTCCTTCTCTCTTGTAGAGTCTAAGGGGCACTCCGTTGCATAGCGAGGCCTCGGAAGACGGTCTCGTGGCACTGCACGGCCGCCTATTTGCGCAGTGGCTGCACCACGCCTACCCACGCCAGTGCCCAATGCCAGCACGTGCCGGCATGCGCCTCTGGCAAGAGCTGCCGAGGGATTTCACTCTGCGCACAGGCAGGCAAACGGGCAAACGTAAAAACAGAAAGTGTAGAAAGTTCAAGGTAGAGTAAACGAGGCGGAGGCGGTCTCTTCGAAGGAATCGTTTTTGTTTCGACGAGACCGGGCCCAGGCCAAGACTATGCGGCGACCCATGAGGAGATGAAGCGATACGCAGACCAGAAGCTTTCCAAGGAGGGAGTGTGCCGGCTTCCTTGGATTTCGGAGGACGCGGTCGCACTGCAAACACGTATCAGATGCTGTAGAGCCACTGAAAGCCTGCAAGTATCCCTGGATTTGGGAGGAGTTGCTGGTGTCAGAGATGCCCGCGACTGCTTCGGTCGGGCCACCCGATGTGGCACATTCACTGAAGGCTGCTTTGGACAGCGAAATGGCCAAGACACTGTGCCTGGTCGGTTTCGCTCTACTGGCCGCAGTGGTCATCGGCGTGGTGGCGAAGCGCACGGCCCGAACCCCTGCCGCACGGGGCCCGCTCCTGGCCACGGAGGCGTCGCCGCAGCGAGCATCTTCTGAGGCCTAGCGCTGGATCTGTGATCTCGACGGCACGGAAAAGAGAGTGCGTGGTGTGCACATGATCCAGCAACACATTTGCTACAAGCATTTGCTTGCATCATGTGACACACCTTGTTCCTCGCGCCAGGAGCTTAGCACTTTGTCTTGGCCGGACGATTTTTTCCGGCCGCACGCTGCCTGCCGCTTCAACCGCATGGAGGCGTGCAGAAGCTTCCACAATGTGACACACAAGCGTTTGTCGGAAGTGGAGCCGGCACCGCCAATTTCTCTGCCTGCAGGATACACCCTTGATCATGGTCCGTACAGAGCAAGAGCTGAGGGAGATGGTGGAGGAAGTCAGAGCTTGGATTCCAACCATCACCAAGAGGTACTAGTAGTTGCCTCTTAGCCAAAGCTGAGCAGACTGTCAGAAGACGGTGAAAGCAATACCTACTGTATGTGGAATTGATTTGCCGACTGCGGAGGAGATCAAAGCAACCTGCATCGGAAACGAGATTGCCGTGGACGTTGAGCATCACGATTTCAGGCAGGGTGTTAAGCTCCCCAAGAAGCTTCAGCTTCAGCTGTCTTTCCCAAGGTCATTTCGTGGATTCGTTTGTCTCATCCAGGCTGAAGCTTGATCCGTTGTGATTCTGCGGCATGTCTTCGTGCCGTGTCTTTGCCGACCAGGTGTCCACTCGGAAGAAGGACTTTCTGATCGACCCTTTTGACATCTTCGAGCAGCTACACATGCTCAATGAGGCTCGTATCTTTGACAGCTATTCAACAAGACCGTGTTGCTACCAGAATTTGCTCTCCAGGTTTTTTCCGATCCGCGCATTGTGAAAGTGCTTCACGGCGCGGACCGCATGGTTCCCGGAAGCTGGTACTTGTGCGGATGTCCAGTTCCGTATGTACTTGGCCGGGATCTCCTAAGGTGATGTGCTTTGGCTACAGCGCGACTTCTCGATATACCTGGTGAACATGCCAGAAGCCCATCTCACAGCCTGTCACGACCAGCCACCGTGTAGGGCAGCCGTACGAGGTTTGACACGGGCCTGGCCACCCGTGCACTGCGGTTGCAAGGCAGTGCCGGGTTTGGGCTGTCTTTGGTGGTCACGAGCCGTGGCAGGTGGTTACTCGCTCGCCAACCTCGTTTCCCACTTCTGCGGGGTCCGTTTCTCACTGCGAGCTCAGGGACGCAACAGGGGAGGGTTACGAGTGAGAAGCAGCACATGTCGCTGTCCCTTGTTCGGGCCCTCGGGCTTCAGCAAGAGCCAGGCATGAAACGAGTGACAACAGCATCCTTGAACATTCTTCAACCCGTCGTGACACTTGTTTTCGACTGTCACTGAACTGAGTGGAGAACCCGGACCAGTCTAGGACCTGTAGACAGGAACACAGAAGCTTCATTTTCATGCGCTTGATGCATCCAATCGCTACCGGAAAGCCAGCACATGGCTGCAAGGCACCTCTTTTGCTGCTGTGCGCTCCAAAAGTATGGTGATGTGCAAAATCTAGTCTGTTGTGACTGTGGACTGACGGTTGAGCTTGTCGCGGTTTTGGTGGAAACGTCTTCCTCTGTACCGAAGTTTGCGCTGCAAGCTCGCAATGCTCAGTGTGGACGAGATTCCGGCAGCGTGCAGGCAAAGACATGGACGACTGGTCGACGGACTGCGTGGCAGTGCCCGTGCAGACCGAGCTCCATGCGACAGATTCCGGCGCGGGCCACAGAGAAAGAGGGAAGAGGAGCCGACAAAGCGGAAGCTTGAAATTAAGACCTCAGATCCGTAGTTGGAGACACAGATGGAAGAAAAGATGGAGAAAAGGAGCTTCGGAAGTGCTGACGGAGTGCAGTCTCGGCAGGCGGTGGCCTGGGCGTCGTCGGGCTCCCGCCTTCGGAGACCGCGCTTCTCGCTAAAGCCCAGGGCCCAGGCGGCCCAGGCCCAGGCCCGGCGGAGGCGGCGGAGGCCGCCGAAGTGCAGAGGCCCGCAATGAACCGTGCTCGGCCATGCGTTTGACTTCGGGATGAACCGCCGCGGGTTGGTTCCGTCACACTGGACTGGTCAGGCTGCGCGAGGAGAACGCAATGCTGCGCGCACAGGTGCGGGAACTGCAGGCCCAAGCTTGGCACACTCGTAATCCTGGGTTTGGCAGACTCTTCGATGCAACTTCGATTAAACTGCAGAGTGCAGGTGGTGCTGGCCACCGGAGTCCTCACCGAGATCGCCAGGCCACCCCAGCCAAAATGCATCGGGTGGACCGACCCCAGTCTTACTTAAAGGTGTTTGGCATTCAATTTGTACACACGGTGTAGTTAGTTCTCATTCTGTTGCGTCGCACTGGCCCTGGCTCGCAGGCTCCGGGAGGAGAACGAGGAACTCCAGCTGAAGAGTGCGGTGATGGCCGAGAGCTGGGTTGGCAAAGGGTTAGGAGCTCGGTTGCCTGGGGCTCTTCGAGTTGCTTTGTAGAGTTTTGAGATGTGCAAGCGCAGAGACAGAGAGTCGGAGCTGAGGTGGAAAGGGCCGGCGGCTTTGCTCCAGGTGCGAACGCCGGTCTTGTCGATCTTGGCTGTAAATCTCGCTGCGTCTACCAGGCCCCTTACGACCTTTTCCTGGTCTTCTCGATCAAGGCCGCAACGGGGCGGAGTCCGTGAAGGTGCAGACAGGGGCAGTGCAGCAACACTCAGAGGCTGCAGAGATCACAGCCTACTATGGCTTCTCGTACATCTTTGTGTGGTTGCCTCAGGGTCTCCAGTGCCAGTGCACTTCCACTTTATGTCCGCGCAGTGTAGGTCCTACGTGTCAGACGAGTATGGTATGTCCGACGAAGAAGCTGGAAGACTCTACGGGGCGTACGGCTTTGCCTGCACAGGCAGTTTCTGAACGAGCAGATATGCTGCGAGCAGCTGAGAAGTTGAGACTGGGACAGGTGTTGGGCTCCTCCTTGGCTTCCTTATCGATCGACTTGGCGTGCGCCGATCTATGCTGCTGGGCCGCTTCCCCAGGAAAGAGTGGACGCTTCGCAAGAGCGGTAGTGTGAGAGACACGTGAACGGCACAAGTCTGGTCAAATCTGGCCTGACCGGTCAGGCTGCACGTGTTCCACGCTGTACCGGGCAGTTTGCGCTCTTGCTTCTTCGAGGCAGGCATTGTGCATCTGCCTGTAACTGGCTGTCAACACTCGGGCGAGGCAACTGATGTGGTTTTCCACCATGACGTTTGCTCCGGTGGGCGCGGCTTTTGGCGTTCCTGTGCTAGCTCTTGCCGTGCGGCGATACACACACAGGCAACCGGACGGAAGAAGGCAGATGTTTCAGCGGTTAGTGTATTGATTGTTCATTGGTCATGCTGGACCGTTGTGGCCCCGCTGTTTGCAAGAACTGATCTTTGTTGTTCCTTGAAGCAGACGAGCCGGCACTGACTTTTTTTCTGATCAAGCCTGACGAATGCGCAGTGCAGCTTGTCGTTGTCTGAGTCTCTGCGAAGATCTGACAAGCGGGAAAACAGTTTGCAGCCAAGGGAGAATCGTGCTTTCGCCTTCTCCTTCTTCTACTCAATGCTTTGCCTGGGCTGCCTGCTGGGCCGCGCGCTTAGTTTCAGTCTTTGCTTAACCCCCTTTTGCTCAGTTGGATTGCTTAATGGATTCAGAGTTCGTGCGCATGTTCCGCTTGACTTCGTGTCTCCTCGCCGTTTCCCCGTGTTTCGCAGGCTCAGTTCTCATCAACATCGTCCGCGATGTCCTCGTCGACGGGACAGTAGTGCTCGGTGTGTGGGCCCCAGCTACTGTGACGATTAGCCATGCCGCAAACGGTCGAGTTGGGTGTGTTTCTCATCTACGCTGCTATTCGCTTGGGTCCTGTCGGAGTTCACTTTGCCTTCGGTTGCATCCACTGGATTACCGTTGCAGTGCTGTTGGCTGCCTGCCACGGCTCGTGGCCTGGGTTGGTTAACGCCATCACGGTTTCGATTTCACAGCGGTCGGTAGTCCTTGGAACTTGCTGTAGGTGAAGCTGAGCTGGATGAGAATGGTCCTGTGGCTGCCCTTTGGCTGCATTGTGCCGAAGTCGAAGCACTGCAGCTTGTACCTTTGTGCAGCTGCCCGACCGCAGCCATCCATCGCCTGAGGTGTACGGCGTGCACATTCTACACAGTTATTGCTTCTCTCTTTGTGCGGGACATCCAGATCCTTTCTGACATGCCCCTGAAGGACTTGATGACAGTTCTGTTGGAGTGCTTCGGGAACTCATCGAAAATCCCAGTTGAAGCCCTTGGAGAGCTCCTTCGAGCACTTCCGGAAACTGTTTTATGCGATTGCAGGTTCCACGGTCATGTGTGAACTTCACGTGCACGGGTCGAAGCTTATGGACTTCTGGAGATCACCTGCATTCATGGGGGCTCTACTGGCCTTACGTGATTTCTACCCTTACAACTTCGCAAATAATGCCAGTTGAGTAGGTGTTCGCTGGCGGCTTATATTTGCCCTGTTCCAGCAGGGGTTGACATGAGGATGAGCTAGGGCTACTGTGGGAGGATTGCTCTCTCTAGTATTTCTAGTGCACCTTCGTCTTGCAGTTGAGCGATTGGGTTTCCGGGGATCGGTCCGTGTGCGGAATGCTTCCAGAACTCAGTCGTGCTGCTGGCAGGATCGAGAATACTGCAAGTTCAAGCCTGCCAACTTCCAGGTTGGGGGGAAATGTGCTCCTTCTTGCGCGACTCGGTGGTGTTCAGGTCCGGCAGACCATCAAGGAGATCATGGGCCAAGCCAAGTTCTGGCGCTTGGCCGGGATCACCGGAATCTTCATAGGCAGGGAGGGGTCTTTGGTGGCCGTCTTGGTTCCGTCAAATGACAAGCAGTATACTGCAGTATTCCTGACAAGCAGGTGTCCGAATGACCTTCCGGCACTTGGATGCCACGTTCCCGAAATACTTTATTCGAACTTATGGACCACAGGCACGGCACGGCGCCGTCAGTTTCTGTCTCCTCATTTGCGGACAGCGCCGGCGTGACAGGCCCCATTTGAGATCATCCTGGGCATCAATCCTATTGTCGAAATGATCGGGACACCCTTGATGACTGGCCTTCTGTTGACTCTCGGGAGCAGCAGGGGCATCTGTCACCGTAGAGCAGACATGGCATCATGGCACCCAAGGAAATGGAACGCCACCTTGTCCCAGAAGCTGTCCCGACCTCGGACTTCCAGCTGGAGAGCTTCAGGCTTACAGCGAGATGAGATGAAATCCAGGCTTTGGGGATCCTTCATCTCGGGGATCTCAGTCTTTGCGCTCGCCATCTGGGAGTCCTACCTGGGTGCTGTGGTTTTCGTCTTGGTCCTTTCCCTTGGAGACACCGGGCCGCAACATCAAGCCTTCTCTTGTCAAGAGGGTCATAGCGCAGACCAAGAGTACCTAGGACACCATCTGGTCTCCCACGCTTTACGAATTTTCGACGATGGCAGCCACTGAGGGCAAGGACCGATGGACCAACGCAAGTCCGAGGGCTGCACAGCTCTGCCCTGGCCCTGCGAGGAGGGGATGTTCTTGGCAATCACAATGGCGCCCATGTACTTGGCGGCGCTTCCTGTGGGCTTGATTTCAGGCGCAGATGCGTGGCCTTGTCTGGGCCGAGACTTCCACCGGGCAGGTCGCGATACGGGGTGCCGCACCGAGGAGCACGCATCATTCCCATCATCGGCATTACGCTTTCCCTCAGCCGAATCTTCTGTGCCCGCTTGTATTTGCAATGGTCACATGCACAAGAGATCGCAGCATCATCTGAGTGATGTTTCTCCTCCTAGTCCTCTCCGGCCGTTCCAATGCACAAGACCATCGAGACGCCCAGCAGCGAGCATCATGGGCATCATTCGGGTAATGTTTTCCGCATCCTTCTCGTCTGGAAAGTCCGTGCTCCAGGTACGTTCAGGGCAAGCATCGCGAGCATCATGCGTTTGATGTTGCCTGAGCCCTTCCAGCCACCAACTCCTGCCAATGCAGCAACAGTACACTTGGTTGAGTGCCCAGCAGCTCGCATCATGGGCATCCGTCAATAGGGAAAGGTGTCGGTGTGGCCGAAGCTACTTCGATGGGGTCTGAAGGGTTTCGGTGGGGTCTGGGGCAGTGCCAGTGGCAAAGCCAGAACTCCAATGGGGTTCGAAAGGTTTCAATAGTGGTAGAGGCGGTGCTTTAAGGTGGTCTTAAGGGTTTGGGTGTCGCAGGTGCAATGGCCAGGGCAGTGCTTGGGTGGTCGGCGATGCTGGGTTCGTTGCGAAGACGCGAGACCGGGTGCTGGTCGAGAGGCGTTCGGCATGGGTGGTCGGGGACCGGGAAGAGAGGTGGTGGTTGCGGGAGGATGACGTGCAGGCTTGTCTGATGAAAAGTACAGTACTCCTGCGAAAGGTTTTGGCGTTCCCGGGTTGACGTTGTTTATGCAGGTTGGGCCTTGGGGAACTTCTGTCCCCAGAACGTCACCCCGGAGGAGAGTTGTAAGAGCCGGGGTGCCGCCACTGCAAGCTTTTGAAGCTCAGCTCTTTTTGCTGAGGAGCGGCGCTCGCAGCTCATGTGGCTCATCATCGGTATCACAGGCGCCGGCAAGACAATCAAAGAACTTTTTCTGTGATTTCGGAACGGTCGCTTGCCTCCTGTCAGACCGTCAGGATTCGTTTCTCCTGTTGCGCTCTGGTTCTTCCAGAAGAAGCTGATCCTGCCGGAGGCCGATGGCACTCGATTAGAGAGGAGAGCTCAAGACCAACTGGATACTGGGGAGTCCAAGCTTGTTCTCACTTTCGGAAGATCTGCTCCACCCCCCTTGGAAACGGCTTGGCGACAGCATGCAAGGATCTGTTGCATCTAATTTCGGCGACGATTTGCTGCATCTCAGTTCAGATGCTCTGCTCAGGATGAGAATGCCGGCGAAAAGGAGCCCTCTTGGAGCGACAGAGCCCAGAGCCCAGAAGCGGCTGCAATCCTGATGCTGCGAGGAGTTGGAGAGAGACGAGGGCGAGGGGGAGTACCGTCAAACGAGGAGGCCATGGCCATGGCATGGCCATGGCCCAGAAACTCGGCAGATGTCTGCTCTGAGTTCTGTGACTGTCAGGCTCAGAGATGCAGGCGATGCAATGGGCCAGTCCCCCGCAAGCACTCTGGAGGCTGCAGCTCGGATAGACCAGAAAACACCTTTGATCAGCCTAACTTGATAGATAGCGTCGGACGAGCATTAACAAGCGGGGTTGCACACGAACTGCAGACGCGACACACGCAACAAAGACTAAACGACATTGCTGTGCTTCAACATGTGAGGTTTCACCGGGGTGTCTCAAGACGTACATTCTTGAAACTGCAGAAGCTCTTCCATGGGTTACAGTCCACGCGTCCACGTTTAGCTTTCAAGACTGGCTGACATCAGCTGTCAGGATCTGCCATTTCGTTGCGCACCTCTTTGCAAAGCGTTTCCACACTGTTCGATAAACGGTGCTGGTGAGATCTTAGTAGGGCGTCTTGTGTGGTTGGTTCCATAGAAGGGAGGGAACTACAAGAGATTGACATCCGAGGTTAGGGAGGTTAGCCGCCTGTGCCATCGTGTCAGGGGACGACGCTGGTCATTGGCCGACCGTTGCCGGAGGAAGTCGTCCCAGAGGACATAGCACTGAAATGAGGCGGAGCACCACGTGCAGCGGACTTGAATCCTTAGGATGGTGTTTGGACCACATGAGGTTATGGCTTTAGGTCGTGCTGCGCGAGCTGCTCTGCAAAAAGTTGTCTGGTCGAAAGGAGATCGGATAAGTAGAGCTCACCTGAAGCTTCCCGTTAATGTGCAGCTTCGCACCAGTGGCTTCGGCCCGCGGAGCTTGGCAAGACGCAGAGCCAAATCGCTGCTCGTGCGTTTGCGCTGTCTTTCTCTCTCGCCCGCCTTCTCTCTTCTTGCTTTTGGTCAGATGCTCAGGTGAAGCTGGACAAGAAGTACCAAACGGCAGACTGGAGAGAACGGCCTCTTTCCACGGAGCGCTTGCTTTGATGAGTTGGCACGTGGTAAGCTGCTAAACGCACAGAAGTGCCAATGCAGGAGATGGTCCACTACGCTCGGGTGCACACCCCAGTTGGCCTCGAAGACCTCGGTCGACTGTACTTGGACACTTCACGGCATGGCACGCCTCTGCATGCCTCTGCCTCTTCCTTGTCGTCCAAGGCTGACACCCACTACCTGCTCTTCTGCTCCTCGGCATGTCGTGTGCGTCTGCACCTGCCGAGCCTGAAACTTGCCCTCCATGCCTTCATGGAGGCTACGACTGCTTGAAGAACGCTCTGTTGGCACAAAACGGAATGGCAGTGCCGGTCTCGGAGAGGCTGCCGACCAAAGAGAGGAAGATTCATTGCGGCGCTGAGTCGAAGAGTGGCGTCAACGTGGGCATAGCGGCGTGCGGAGCCCGAGCTGGAAGAGCCCAGCCGGGCCTTTGGCCCTTCGGCCCTTTGGGTGGGGCTTTGAAGGCTCGAGAGCGGCGAAGTCGAGGCGACCGATGACGGAGCCGGAGCCTCAGGGAGCCTCGTGCGCTGCCCGCACGCTGCCGTGCGCGTTTGTCTGCAACAGGTGCAGAATCTTCAGGCTGTGTTGCAGAAGAGTTCTGGGCCTACAGCTGGAAGCTGGGGGGACTCAGCACTTCGAGCCGGAGTCGTCGGTGTTTTCGTCCCTTCAGGTGCTGCCTTGTGCAGCCAAGCGTACAAAGAGGTGCCTCTTGACGCTGGCGAACACGCGCGCCACCTCAGGCCGCTCTTGGGCGCGTGCCTTTGAATTGCCTCAGCGGCCAAGGCATCCTCGCTGTCCGATCGATTCGGATCGAGACAGCGTCCGCTGAATCCGATGCAGATGGGTGTTCTCAAGGCTTACCTGGCACAGCAGCGGTGCAGCTGCTAGCGGCTGGCATCAATCTGATCAGGCGCTCATCGACTGGCGTGATCAGCTCGCACGCAGCATCGACGAGCCCACACCTCAAGGTGTGCAGAGGCAGAGGAACAACCGACACTGCAGCTTGCGGACGAGCACAAGGTCCTTAAACTTCGTGGCGCCCGACGCCTGCCTTTGGCGAGTTTGCCTTGCCATGCCCACCTCGCGCGCCGGCCTAGCCGCTTCGGAAGAGAGAGATGGAGGTCTTGCGTTTGCACAGAGATCTCGAGGCCGGTGAAGCTGCGCAGAGCCCTCGGATCTTGGCCCGGAGAAAAAATCGCTAGCTTGGCGCTTCTCAGGGAGCACCTGCAATCCCTTGCCGTCCACACTGCAGCAGCATGCGCAGGAGGCCACGTGTGCAGGTAGCAATGGCTAGCCGCTGCTGGCGCTGCCTCTGAAAGGTCGTGGACATTGTCATCAAGTCTCAGCATCCCGGGGTCCCAGTCGCAAAGCTCCCAGCTTCGGCTTCTTGGCCGCAGGAACAGCGGCGGAGGTCCCATGCAAGTCGCCCAAAGAAAATACTTTCTCTCGAGGACTCGAAGGAGCGCCCGGCGGGCGAAGCGGCCACGGCTTCGCCCCGGGAGTCCCTGCCAAGCCAAGGCCTCGTCCGCGTCTAGAGGGCCGCGGTGGAATGCAAGCTGTGCGCAAAGTGGCAGATGCTGGGAGCGGCTGAGGCCCGGTGGAGTCGGAGGAGCCCACAGCCGCCGAGGCATTGCAACAAGAAGCTCTACCCTCTACCCGACCCATTCCTGCAATGCCTCTTGCAGGTGCCAACCCGAGTGGTGCTGGAAGCCTGGCCAGTCCGCCCGGTGCCGAGAGAACGTCCTCGCGGTTATGCCCAGTGCCTTCCTTTGTCGCCAAGCCTAGGGCTGGAGCAGTCGCCACGGCCGCTGGTGCTGTGCTCAGCTGTTGCTCCTGCTTGGGTCACATCTGAAACCTGTTCACGTGCAGGTGCACGTGGCCGCGAGCTTCGGAAGCCGGCAAGGTGCGAACGCCAACGAACCTGAGCGGAGAATTGATCCATGGATCATGGATGTCCACCTCCAAAGCTGCAGGCTCCAGTGAAACCAGCCGCAAGCGCAAGCACGAAACCCGGCTGGTCATTTCTGCGTTGCTGCTTGCACGCGTACCTTGCCCTTCTAGTGGTGGCCGCGCAGGATAGAACATCGAGGGTTCCCTTATCTCTTCTTCCGGTCGTGAACGTGTGCAGAGCGATGGGGTGAGAGGGCCAGTGGGATCACCGTGGCGTTTGACACGCTGGCTTGGGAATCCGACAAGGGCTTTCCGAGTCGCAGCATTCTATGCGAAACCGCACATGAGCATGGCAAAAGGCAGCAAGGCCACGGGGCCACGAGGTAAGGGAGGAGAGTGCGTTCCGCGTGGATGGGCCTCACTTGCGACTTCTTGCGACTTGCTGCGTGCTCTCAGGTTCTCTGTGCTTTGCGGCGACTCCGAAGCCGAGGAGGAGCCGGGAGAGCAGAGGAAAGCCGGTCGTGTTTTTTCCGCGACTTCGGCGATTCCATCATCGCAGGAAGACCCTCTAGCCGGCGGTCGGGGGCCTTGGACGTCCCATGCCTCGATGCGACCTGCAGAGCTCCTTGCAAGGTGATGCCAGCGTGAAGTCGTCGTCTCAGACTGATTGGAGCCTTGGAGATCCTGCCACCGGCAAGCTGCCACCATAATGCCTCAAAGTGACAGTGCCAGTTCATGTTGTTGCACGACAGTTGGAGCGGCAGCCCGCTATCCTCGCTGCAAGCATTCAATGTGCTGGAATTCTGCAGTGTTTGGGCTTGAGGGATGCTGGCTGGTTTGTCTTTTCATGGCTGCAATCGTTGAGTATGCGAAGTCAGGTCGATCGCAGTGCTGCGTGTGCTGTCAGAAGATTACCCTGGATGCGATTCGCTTTCGTATGCCGCTGGAACAAAAGTGGCGATGCCTGGAATGCTTCACGCCCGTCGAGCACCAGTCCGAGACCGCCGAGACCGCCGAGACCGAGATAGAATGCCACGGCGCGGCTAAACTGAGCTCAGAGGATCAGCTTCTCCTGGCCGAGCTTCTTCAGACTCGACTTAAGGGCGCCAGGCTCGGAGCACTCTGGCTCCGGTCTGAGGAGCACAGGGGTCTCAGACAGTGCGCGCGCGAGTGGGCGCGCAGCGAGACGGAGTCAGACTCCGCCTCCTCGCGCGTCGAGAAGCCTCGGACAAAGAAGAGGAGGATACCTGATGAAGCATTGTAGATCACAGCCTTTTCTCACCATGACTTTAATCGTCGGAGCGGCGCCCGAAGACCAAAGTGTACAGCCAAGACTACATCGATAATGCTGATGCTCTAGGTGGCCAGACTGCGTGGCACATCGTGATAGCTGAAGCGATAGGGCCGTGCCGAGATGCTGTCTGTGCCACCTGAGCAGGCCTGTTTCGGCAGGGACGGGGACAGGGACCTGGGGAAGAAGTCCTGCAAACGGAAAATTGTCGCACTTCGCAGCTTGCGGTAGAACATGCAGCCGGTGTTGGATGTTGTGCCGGGTTCTGCGCATGATGCTTCGAGGCCACAAAGAGGGCGTGCGAGGGCCGGAGCCTCATGCGGCAGCTGTAAGCATTGATGGCAGCACCGCGGCCCATGTGAAGGTTCCGCCGCAGCAAATCCTCCTTTCTTTCGTTGTGTTGATGTGCTCTGTGAATTCCAAGAGGTCATCCGGCGGAAGATCAGCCACTCGGCACAGCATGACGGTCGCAGAAGACGTCTCAGAGCTTGAGCTCAGGTTTTGCATCTCCGGCTCCCCCCGCCGCTGTGATTGCGAAAGCTCCAGAACCTCCCGCCAGCGCGGCGGTACAAAGTGAAGTGCCGGGCGGGCGCCTGAGAAAGGCTCAAGACTGCCGTCCTTTTGAGTCAAGTTGGCGTTCTTCGGCTCCCTCGCAGATCTTCGCAGCTTAGGTGCAGCCGCGAGCACCTAAGCGTCGTTTGCATGCATGCAACCGCAAATTCAGGCACGGCGCGCCGTGACACACTTCTCTTGAATGCCTTCTGCAGGTCCCCGAGACGGGCTCGGCTGTGCCCCCGGAAGTCCCTGCGCCACTCAGAAAGCGGAAGAAGAAGCGGTCGGGACCTCACACATGCAGGTGAACGCCAGTGAAGCAAGCTACGTCCTTCAATGCCCTTCAGCGAAATGCACCCTTTGCAACGGCCCAGAAGTCCGAGGCGGCGTTCTGGTTTGGTGGAGGCGTCCGAGGCCGTCGAGGTGGGACCAACGCCCGCGTGTCAATGCCCCAAGGCCCAGGCCGAGGAGGGAAGCGGCACGGCTCCGGCACCGCCTGCACCGCCTCCGCAGCCTGCAGCAGCTGCGGCTTCCTCGGAAGCCTGCAGGGCTCAAAGGCAACAACTTGGATTTAGGAAATCGCCGCTGCAACCTCAGCCTGCTTGTGAGGCCGAGACAGTGGCAAAGCCCGCTGCCAAGCAGTCGGCTGGTGCCCCAGCGATTTTGGGCATTTTTCAGCACGCTCTTTCAGCACAGTGCATGTGCCCAGGTGTTGGCCATAACACGGTTTTGACATGTGGTTTGGCAACCTACAGGATGCCCCCAATGTTTGCCCATACTATCCTAGCGGTGATATCGTTCGTGCTACCAATGCAGCCATTGGCCGGAACATGAAGCTTTTCAGCGCTGCAAGGGTTTTGAAAAACGACATTGTGCTGCTACTTTTTATGTGCATGCACATAAAAAGTAGCAGCACAAGGGTTTTGAAAAACGACCAGGTTTGGAACTCGGTCGGGCCATGGTTGTTGTAGCACGGATCCGTAGCGAACCTTGGTTTGAATGGCCCCAATACACAAATATGCTGTGAGTTGGAATGAAATCACCGGCTTCTGTGCTGCAGGGCAGCCGCCCATACCTTGTTTTCCCAGTGCAGTGGCTTGAATCTCAAGCCCGAAGTTGCACACATTGCACACACGCACAGTGAAAGACCGCTAACGAATGAAGCCATCCCCTTCTGCTGGACCTGAAGAAGCGGAAGTTTCGTGGCGCCTTTCAGCTCGTCTTACACGTTTCACAGGGCCGTCACTGCATGCGCTGTGCCCTCCCCGCCCAAACCTGAAAACTAAACTGCACCGAGGCATTGAGCCGCTCTTCAAGCGTTTGTGAGACTAAGACGTCATTCAAATCACTGACTGGTCCACTGAAATCCCCTCTGTTAGTCAGTCGAGTAGACAGTATCATTCGGTGCGCAAGTGATGCGCTTTTCATGCGAGTTGCGACTGAGAGATCTGCCCAGGCAGCAGTGGCCCAGGAGCCGGTCGTGAGCTGAGCTCGGAGACGAAAACGCAGCTTGCGAGCGCGAGGTGCCGAAAAGAGGCACCGGAACCGGAGCGGCCCAAGTCCGTGGCTCAGCGCTTTTGCTCCAACAGGGCGACGCATGCGACGGCTGCGTTGCAAGGCCCAGGCCAAGGCTGACGCGGTCCCCAAAGTCGGGGACGTTGGGGACCTGCAGAGCTTCCCGTCTTCTGTGCTTGGGGTGGACTCGTCGTAGAGGCTCTCGATCCGCGCCCCAAGAAGCGGAAGAAAGTGGTCAAGCGCACGCAGGCGGGCGAAGTGGAGTTGCAAGAATGCTGCATGTGCTCTATGCAGTCGCTTGTCGAATCCGGAGGAGATGGTGGTGGACCCCTACTTGTGAGAGGTGTCCGCCTTGATAGGCAAAGTGTCTGGGGGTCTGCGACATGCCAATGTTGCCCGTGTCTTCTGCGGCCGGGGTCCTCCGAGGCAGCTCGTTGCAGCGGCCGCGGCGTGTCGGCCAACGAGCAAAACTCCGAGCGTGTTTCGCCGTTGCCAACTGCAGATCGCTCACGTTTCATTCTGCACAGCTTGCCGATGAGAGGCATGCTCGCAGCAGTTTCAAGTGCTCAAAAAGCAGTCAGTCAGCCCAGAGCAGCAAATTCGCCAGCATACACAGCCACTGTGCATATCAATTCCCAAGAAGAGGATCAGAGCAGGTGGGAGTCCGGAGATCATGTCATGCTTCCTCGGCTCACTGTCAGTTGCCAGGCAATCATGGGTGGTGACGATCGAAGCCCGAGCCGCGGAAAGTGGCGGCCACAGACCCGTGAACAACGAACCCAGCTGCTCCCAACTCCCAACCGTTCGCGCAGCCAAGAGCTCGCAAGGTATCTAGAGCCTGAACCCCGCCAATTCGCAGAATGTAGAAGCTCTAGAGACTCTAGACAACCTCAAGACTTGTACATAGGTAGAGCGGAAGTGTTGACCGCGCAGGTCTGTCATGATCACTTCAACGTCTCTTGTTCTTCGTGATGCAGAGCACGCTCTCCTCATGGACACTCGAGAGCAGTCCCTGACGGCCCTCCGACGTCCCCATGGAATCCGTTTTCATCTCCGTCGCACCTTTCGGACTTCAAGCAGGACCGTGAAACCCCTAATCCCACCTGAGGCCCCAAGTGCATGCAGATCTGTGCATCTGTGCAAGTGCAATGATGTGGCCTGTGAGATCCCGTGAGGCCCAGGCACGAGCTGTAGCACCGTAGCTGTAGGAACATGTGAGCTAAAATGGAAGGCACCAGTGCACCTCTGAGCTCAACTTCTTCCCCTTACCACATGGACTGCTCTTCATCGACTGACATCGACTGACCTGCCTTCTCAGGCGCAATGCTGCAAAGTCGTGATAAAGGGGAGGGACATGTGACATGAGCATGTGAGAGTCAACAGCTTGAGGGAAGCAAGTTGAGAATAGTTGGGAACACAGTGCATTGCTGAAGCTTGTTGCGCTGAGCACGGCATGCAGTCTTCAATGCAACACCGTCTCAGTGCATTTTGGGGTGCAGTGCTTCGTTGACGAGACTGTGCAAGAGTGCGTGCACGTTCGCGGGCGCACCGTACGTAATGTCAAAAGCGCAGAATGCTTCTCAAACAAGTTGCCAACATCAGGCGGTCGAACACACGCTCTGGAGAAAGCTGTGTGTTTAGCGCTTGTCGCTGTGTGCCTGTATACGCAGGCGTTTCGCATCATCACGGTTTGCTTTCCGGAACGTCTGCGTCCAGACACGAGCTCTAAGAGAAGCCTCCTAGGTGGTCGCCACCTTGGAGTTAGGCGCGGCTAGGCTTCCAACGACGTGTGTTTCCCCTCACTCCCCGTAGAGTCGAAGTGGCAGTGTGCAAGAACCGCATGGGGGAGAGTCCATCCGCTGCCTTCTGAGGGACCGAAGCCGCAGCCGCGATGAAAAACGGAAGGCGCCAGATCACGGTAAACATCAAGGAATTTCACCACGAGCCTCGTGACCTGCTGAAGGACAGTCGAAGTCCAAGCAGGAGCCGCAGCCGCAACAAGAAGCCCGAGGAACCGGGAGAAGGGCAAGGCTTTGCTTTTCGTGGCGGGGTCGCAGACTTCGACGAAGGACCACGGAGTCGACACCATGAAGATCACGGACGACGATGCTGCTTTCATCCTCGGACCGAGCCTCGGAGCCGCGGAGCCTCGGAGCATCTCGGAGCCGCAGAGCGTCGTCCGAAGTCGCGCCTGGCCCCAGGCAAGGGTGGGAGGACCAAAGAGAAGATCTCCAAGGTCTCCGGCCGCGGCCCAAAATTTCCCGTTGGAGCCGCAGACTTAGACTTGTCGCCCTTAGGTGCAGAGATCGAGCTTTTCGAGCGCGACTTGATCTTGGAGATCCGCGGCTCGAAGCCTCGTGGATTGCAGATCGTGCAGCAGTTCAGGAGTTCTGAGAGCTTTGCAAAGCCGACTGCTGCTTGATGCTTCACCGAACTTCCTCCACGCGGGGGAGGTTCAGTCGCATTGGCGGAGGTTGTGCAGACGTCGGGCGAAGAAGTATTGCAAGGGTGTCATGGACCAGCGCACTGGCCCCGTCAACGTTACCCAGGCTCGCTGCATGAGCAGGATGCAAGTAGCAAGTCAGCAGCACCATGCTGTGCTCGCCAAGAACGACGACGATGATGACGACCTAACCATGATCAACGTCCCACAGGAGGCTGTTGGTTTTGTCACTGGAAGGCGGGCAAGCCAGAACCCGGACACTAACATAATTGAGCCACATTGACCCGTGTGAGGGCAGGGAACTTCCTGCGAACCATCGAGGAGGAGTGGCCGTAACCCCAGGACGGTGAAGGCAGGTATGTTGCTCGCAGGGTCAGTGCTGCTCCCAGGAATTGTCTTAGGTCACGAAGACGAGTTCATCCCCTGAAGCCAGGGTATGCAGTGCCGAGGAACACACTGATGTTCTTCTGTGAAGTGGATGGTTCTCGTGGCCGTGGAAAGGACCGGGCTGCCGGTGAGCAGCATAGCGATATGTAATGATGATGTCGACGACTGCCCGGCAGGATTACGAAAAGCTCGCCATCTTTGGCACGGCCGGGAGTCCGACTGCAACATCTCGAGCTGACGCTGTGCGGCAGCTGTGCTGCTTGTATTGTAGTGTTTGCAGGTGCGGGCGCGTCGTGGTGCCGAGCTCAAGGTCCTGAGTGCCGTGGAGACCAAGGCCACAGCGCCGAAATTGGCTTTGCTTCTGAAGCACGAGCCCTGTAGCGGTGCAGGTTCCAGGCTACTTCGACAAAATCCGCAACGAGGCTGGAGAGCATGGTCTTTGGTAGTCCAATGTAGCCCATGTAAGACAAAATACTTGAACAATTTGCAGCCAGGTTGTCGACCGCGACAAGGGCAAGGGAGAGGATTGGGGTGATCAGTGGCCGGTGGCGGCGGTGCAAGCATTCACGTGTATGTGCAGGATGGTACATGGGGCACCGACACAATGACGTTCCAAGACGACGAGCTGTCCTACGCGCTGGGAAAGCAGGGCGGGACAAGGCAGCGATCCTTGAGACTGAATTGACATTGTATGAACCGTCCATCGTCCTGGGCTAGACTTTGTCAGGAAGAAGCTGGAAAAGGCGTCCGGAGCAGTCGTGCAGTACGTCGGCCAGGCATCCGGGCAGCATGCAATGTCACTAGAGTCACTAGACAGGCTGGGAAGGCCAGCTTGGGTTGCGAGCTTTCTCGCAAGAGAGCACATGAAGTTCTCGATGCTGAAGAGATGAGAGATGCGCACATGCCTGCACATCCGGGCGGCAGTAGTGATGTACGCGCTGTTGTTTGTGCCGTCAGAGTAGGAACTCGTGGCCCTGGGCGCGGTGCTCGGCGGAGGTTGAAGCCTGGCGGCGCACATTTGCTTGACGACGAAGTGTGACCCGAGTATGTGTTGAAGACTGCAGTCAAAATTAAAATCAGGAGACTGTCCCGGACGAGCTTAGCACGAACAACACGATAATGCAATCAGCAGAAACCAGTCGTGGGCGATTGGATCCGACGTGACTGCCTGGGCTCTCCGGGTGGAGCCTCAAAGTAGCTCGCCATTAGCATGCGCGTGTGTGTCACTGCGCAGGTCAAGTCAGTATGTATCACGCGATCTATCTGCAATATACACATGCGCATGGTGCGCACGTCGGGCCATGCTTGCAGGTATGTCTGTCTTCGCGCTTGAGTGTTCACTTGCCCGACGGGAGGGGAGCATCATACTTGTCTGAGAGATGTTAACATGACTCGGGAGGTCAGTGTAAAGGCAGCCGCGCCCGTGCAACTGACTCAATGGCTTGTTGGACATGCCGGAAGGTGGCTCTCTTTTCCGGGGAGAAGCATTTGCGTAAGAAAGCCAAGGATGGGTGCGGTGCTCTTGTATGCGCTCTTGTACGGTGGACAAGTCCCGTCCCTGTGCCAGGAGTACATGAAGTGGCTCTTCGACCAGCTGGAGGGTCCCGCGGTCTTCTTGGAAAGACTGAATGAACAGCTCCAATGAACTGCTGAGAGTTGCTGGGTCCTGAGGTGTATGTAAACGGCTGGGAAGACAGGGACGACTGCACAGTGGTAGACGTGGGGCACCTGGCATCGTGGCACGCTTTTCCGCAGTCTTCTGCAGAGCTGCCAGAGCTTCTGCTGTTTGCATTGGCCTTCTGCACAGTAGTGTCCTAGCGGCCTGGCGAATGTGCTGCTGCACAGTAGGTGCCTGCTGACAGCCACTTGTAGAGTGCACGCAGGTGCCAAGCGAGTGCATCGGCTATGTCACGGGTGCTCGTCGGGCTGCACTGGGCAACATGGAAGAGGACCAACAGTGCAGCATGAACGCAAGCAGGCCGGCGTGGCTGGCTAATTGTGGTGCCAGGAATGGGGCACCCTAATGTTCTTCATGAACAAGGAGGCTCAGAACGGCGGTGGCAAGGCGCGGCGTCGTCAGCTCACAAGTGCCGCAAGCATCTGGCATTTGCTGCCTGGCAGCCAGGGCGCCCGGGGGGGACGCGGGACCTCGGAGCAGCTGGCGATCTTCGGTGCTCGCCGTTCACGTCGCGGAGCAGAGCTGAAGGCCCCAGGACTTCTCCAATAGCCCAGTAGCCAAAGTTCACTGCGACTGTCTTCAGATCATGAGCGCCGTGGAGACAAAGAGTCCCGGCGTCTTCACCCGGGGTGTCCGCGAGAAGTTCACCGATGCTGAGACCTGAGCTCGGGGTTTGCACCTGAAGCGCAGCTATCCAGAGAGTCCATCTTGTTGCAGCTGCCAGGAGCGGGGCTTTGCCACAGATCGCTTTGTCCTAAAGGAGTTTGATTGTGCGGGCGTGCAACCTTGACTCTCACTCCACCCTGAACATGCCTATCGGTTAGCATCAGGACGACGAGCTCAGCTATGCATTGGGAAAGGAGGCAGGAGTGGTGTGTGTGTGTGTGTCTGTGTCTGTGTCCGCGTCTGTGTGTGTGTGTGTGTGTGTCAAGCCCTGTTTGCCAAGGGACAGGTGAAGTGATTGTGATGTTTCCGTCTGCAGCAAACGATATGTGACGGTGACATACTACCGGCTGTCGGTCGGTCTGTCTGTCTGTCAGAGTCGGGCCACATGTGCATCTCATCATGCTGAAACCGTCTCTAGACAAGGAGGACTGACCTTGTTGGAGGCCGGCAGAATCACCATTCAACCAACAGAGACCCCCGTACAACGGAGACCAGCTTACGCGCGCAGAATATGCTGTGCCTGGGCCCTTGCGTTCTATTCGATACCACGCGGCCGCCATGCTGTCCTCCCGTCGTACCAAGCATCACCAAGGGTATTGTGCAAGCATAGACCCTGAAAGACCAGGCACCATGTACACCCCGAAGCAGAACGACCAGGACAAGCCAGAATGACTTCCGCAACGACCAACAATGACCGGGATGTAGGGAACAGCCAAGCGCGCTGGCGGCGTGGGCCCGGCAAAGAGGTAAGTAAACCCTCTTGTTCCCTCCTGTGCCGCTCAGTTCGCAGGCATTGTGGTCGGTGTTGGTTCCATGGCTTGGATTTGGTTTGCAGGTTTGGGACTGGGGTTTATGTTCGGGGGAGGTAGGGGCGAGGTAGGGAAGGGAAAATTGGGGAGTCGCAACCCTTAGCGCGAGTCCGCGGATCTTCACAGTAGGGGGAACGACTCTCCTATCAAAGCGCCCGACTTCAACCTGTATCATCAGCAAATTTGGCAAATAGTATGTGCCGCCTCCGTCCGTTCCTTCGATCCCCTGAATTCGATCAGTCGATATTCTCAAATCCAGTTACTAGTTGATGCAACTTATCTTGTGTTCTGCACTCCCGACAGAAAGAACCGACATCGAATCCGAATGCAAACTCAGTATAAATCACAATCGAACTACAATCTCCCAAGTTCCCCCCACCGGTACAGTACCCGACGACACGTCGAAGAGAACCAGTTCGCTAGCCGCCTGGGATGGGGTTGTCTCCGAGCACAACTGGCAGACGTGTTGTGTGGACATGTCTTTGGACTCTGCGTGGCATTGGTGCACTGTGCGGTGGGAATCGCAGGGTGCCACCCGTAAGAAGCTGGAGCTAGCTTCTGGCTCCATCCTTCAGTGACCTGCCTGGAACACGGGCCCTTGTTGTGGCAACGTTTGCATGAACATGATTATGATAGTGAGGGTGATGTTGATGATGATACGGCATGGGCAACAGCAGATTGGAATGTGCTGCACGAGGTATGTTGGCCATGTTGCCTTCATCGCCGGCGATTTGAAGGAACCGAGACATCATGAACACACTGGGACCCAAGACTTTCGCTGCTACCGGCAGGAGAGAAAGCGGTGCAAGCAGTTCATTGTTCGGGTCTTACTTCGTCGCTGCTGGAAGTACATGGCAGAAGGCACAGAAGGGCCGGAAGCTAAGGACTGGCTGTTGGCTCAGCGCCGCGGGTCCGTGACCGTTTCTGATGTTGCTGACAGAGAGGCATCCGACAGTCCCAGCGTTTTCGATCATGCAAACCCAAAACAATATCCTCTGCGAGCACAGGACTGCACGGAGATGCATATTCCGGAGAACTGCAAAGGCAGGCAGCCACGCTCGTATCGGTAGGAGACTTCGGACTTTCGCGAGGCTGGGTAACCGGGAACCGTGGCAGCGAGCTGCGGCGGGTGGAGCAGGAAGCGACGGACATCAGTGCGCCGCCGAAAGCGTGAAGGCTTCCGCGCACAGGCGACAGGCACCTTCATGTTCATGGCCTTGGACCGGCACGGGGAGGCCACACGCTCGCTTGACCCAGTTTCAAGTCGAATCTGAGAAAAGCAACTAACTGAAGGAGCGGTTGCTGATTTTCAGCGCCAACAGTGGTTCGAAGACCGCTGATGGCGGCCGCATGCATGCCGAGCGTCTGGTACTCAGTCAGGGGTCAAGTGTCAAACCTCGTTTTGACTTTTGACCGATTCCGTTGAGACTGCAAGGGCTCATCAACGAGATGGTGCAGGACGCTGGGGGCGGTCATCGGGTTGATGCCCTTGTGGAGACTGGCCGCTCTCAGGAAAAGCTCCGCGGGGACTCCCGCGGTCGCAGCCGCTCAGATTCGCGACGGAGGGGCGGCGGTGGCCGCCGAGACTCTCGACGCAGGCCAGCTCACCAGGATTCGATACAATTCGCGTCGCTCCGATTTCAGCTGATCTCCGCGTAGTTGCAATGCCCGACAGGTCCAACAGTCGACGTCGCTCACCCAGCCGCCGACGCGACTCGCGGTCTCGGAGAGGGTCTCAGCCAGGATGAGATGATAAGTAGCAGCAGTAGCGGCCGAAGGCAGCGATGGTATTTGTGTTGCAAGGTCTCGACGATGAATGGACAGTTTCGGATGAGAGGCCACAAGGGCCTCCTGAAAGAGGCAAGCGTTTCGCCCAACGGCTTCATGACATAGCCAGCTTAGCTTTACCCTCAGCACTCCCAAGCTGATCCAGAGGGGCAAGGGCTTCCGGTGCTCACGTGTGTTCCTCCATTTCCGGAGAGGCTTGAATCATGGCGGGCAACAGTTCCGAAGGTCTCCTGCTCTCTGGGTCGATCGTAGTCTCGACATTACGGTAAGAACACGGAAGGTTTTCTGGATTCCCAGTCAAGTTATGGCCGGAGCTCTAGCGGCAGCAAGCTTCTAGCAGGCTTTCAGATCCTTTGGAGCATGCAGCAACCTGGTGCGGTACATTGCCAGACTGTTTCTCAGAGTGGAAGTATGTTGCAGACTCAGGGAGGCTTTTTGCTATGCGACCCCTGCAGATGCTAATCAGACCCCAGCTACTGGTAGTGTCTGCATGACCTGTAGAATGCCTTGACTCAACCCCGCATCCCCGTGTCCAATTAGGTGCCGTATGGCCGTATGGCTCGATGCAGATGCTGCACTCAAAGCG
Organism: Symbiodinium sp. CCMP2592; assembly: GCA_905221615.1. Classification (NCBI taxonomy): domain Eukaryota; class Dinophyceae; order Suessiales; family Symbiodiniaceae; genus Symbiodinium; species Symbiodinium sp. CCMP2592. The sequence continues at coordinate 592,918 of CAJNDT010004813.1, forward strand.
GAGTGCAGCAGCTTGTCGTTATAGAGAGGGGAATCCTGAGATTCCCGAAATCATTCTCAAATCCACGCGGCGTGAGCGAGGAACACAGGAAGCCCGCAGGCCGAGTGTTGGAGGCTTCTGGATTCTGGAGCCCTGCCGAGCACCGTCTGCCGCTGAAGCTTGGACTTCCTGATGCTCATGGCCCATGGCTCCCAGTCTTAGGCAGAACTGAGGCTTGAAAGCAAGCATGACAAATTCCAAGAAGCACTGGAACGGTAACGCCTGTGCAAGACTCAGCTCATGGAGGTGCTACAGAAGTCGAAGACATGCATGCACTCAGTCAATGCACGCCATGCAAGTGCAAGCGGGCTCATGCAGCTCAGAGCTGTCCTGGCCCGGCAGGCCAGGTCTCCATGTTTACAACAGCGAGTGCATTGCTTGGACAATGTCCAGGATGGAGGAACCCTTCCAAGCCATGGCAGTGCAGGACCCAAGAATGCAATGGGAAGCAGGGGCTGGGGCTGGCGAGCGTGTGCTTCGGGCGACTTCCAGATTCGAGGCTTCCACACATGCACAAGGTTGCATCGAACAGCAGGAGCTGCTGGGTGGTGCATTCCTTCGTCTGGATGATGGTGATCCCGAGGGTGCTCTGCCTAGCCCTCAGAAGGATTCTTTAGCCCGGCTGAGAGAGAGTTCCAGGCCAGACCGATCGAGGTCCTGCGCACTGCAGGCGCTGTGTTTGAGCGTCCGAGCCCGAGCTCAGTGCGGAGTTGGAGGTCACGGAAGAGGAGGGCCTAACGTATAGGGAGTGTAGGGAGAGAGGCGGGGCCCACGGCGATGGCGGCCGCTGCTTGGAGAGCCTCGCAGCGGGAGTCTGCCCTGCAGGCGGGCGGGGGGGGGCTGTCACCGCGCGGAAGCTCACCGCCGGATCAGCTCTCGTCTCTTGGATCAGCGCCGCAGGTCTGCAGGGAGATTCTGCAGCGTGGAGGGATCCTGGTCGACAGGCCAGGCCCGAGCCGAGAGGGCCGAGAGAGCCGAGAGCCGACAGCGATCGCATTGGCTTGACGGCTTGACAGGGGTCACGGCCAAATCCTCAAGAAGACCTTGGAGGCGAGCCGAGCGAGCATGAGAAATGTCTTTCTTTCTGGTAGCCATGGGCTTGAGATTCTGCTGTAAAGGATGGCTCCTCTGTCGTTTGCACCAAGTGCGGGGCACTTGTCGCCAGCTCGAGGGCAGAGGCACTCTTGCAGATCCTGTTGGGGGTGGCGGAGCCGACTTGCGAGTGCGAGGCTCATCGGTCCTTTTGGTGTCCAAGCCTCCAGAATGACAAGGACGACGAGGCCGGCCGCGTTAGCAGCACTTCGCCAAGTCGCCGGGCCGGATCAGCCGACGTGCTCAGGCCGGGGATCTGCGAGACGATGGCATCGACTGCTCCCCGGCTCCAAAGGGGCAGCCGCCCTTGGCTTGTCCACTCGGTGCTCCGCTGTGAAGCTGTAGGTTCAGATCCGGACTCCATGCAGCTGGACTAGGCGACAAGGTCTCACTAGCAGACTAGCACCCTTCGGCAAAAGGAAGCTAGTAGCTGCAGAGCCGCAGAATAGTGCGGACTGCAGAATTCAACTCTTGCACGGCACGCTAATGTAGCCGCCGGTTGAAAAGACCTGCACAAGGACATGGAGTGTAACACGCTTCACCATCCGCCTGTTCCAACGTTCTCGACAGGTGCAGCATAGAGGTGCAGCATTCAGCTGCAACAAAAGTGTTGACAGTCTGTTGTCCAGTTCGCCCGTAGCAGAAGCTCGCTGTGCCTTCAGTCTCATTCTGGAGTCCAGACTGTTTGAATGTGCTGTGCTGCATCTTCCGCGATTGGGTTCGAGGGGGCTCCGCCGGGAGAGGCGAGGCCCGGCGGCGGAGTCGCAGTGACGATGGCCACAATGGCTCAGCTGTCCGTCGACGAGCTGCAAGCTGCATTACAGGAGCTTGCAGCGATGCTCATGCTGTCGCGGCACGAGGCTGGGGCTCTATATCGAACAACAATCATATGTGATACATGCTTGTAAGTTGTATGCATGGGCTTTGATCCTCTTGGATGCAGGACAATAATCAGGTGTGTGCTATGCCTGCTATGCCGCTATGCATTGGGTCACAGGCACGTTTCTGCATATGTTCTTGAGCGTTGGCGTTCCCACGAGGCTGTCCGACAGGAGCTTCAGAAGCTGCAAACCCGATTCGAGTCAGATCTTGCTGCGGCCAGGGGATTGCAAAAAGCTCCAGCGGCATCGCCAGCACCGGCAGCTGTTGCTGCCCCCGCCGAGGCAGCAGAGACAACAGTGGAAGCCTCCATGCCATGGACGGAGATCACAATGTTTTCATTGGACCTGGGTGATGGCGACAAACCTTTCGTGACCGTCGATGTGAGACTCCGCGGAGTTGAAGCGTTGCCGTCGAAGGATATCACATGCGACTTCACTGACTCATCCTTCGACTTGAAGGTGCTTGGGCTCGAGGGCAAGAACTACCGTTTCCGGAAAACGAACCTTGAGAATAACATCATGCCCGCCGGCTCGGTTTTCAAGGTGAAGAAGAATCATGTGATGGTTTGGCTGCAGAAGGCGAAGAATCAGTTCGACAGATACGACATTTGGCTGGACTTGTGTGGCAAGGGACGACGTAAGTCGGCAGAGGACGATGCGGCTGAACCGAAGACTGGGCCCAACGATGGCATCCTAGACATGATGAAGGAGCTCTACGAGACCGGTGACGACACGACCCGAAAAATCATAGAGCATGGGATGTACCTGGTTTCTGATGTTCATGTTTTTGGTGACTCGTTCCTTGAAGTAGGGTTGCCTCGGATTTCACATTGTGCTGGCGCCGAGGCACCAGGCGAGCCAGGACGGGAAGGGTCCGCCGGCGGAGGGAGAAGGAACAGCAACCCCATCGGCCGATTCAAAGCAGACTGAGGTGAAGACGGAGCAGGCGGAGCAGGCGGAGCAGGAGGAGAGTAAGACTAATGCAGGTCAGACGAACGGCTGCGTGCCGAAGGCTCTCACCGAAGAGGAAATCAAGGAGATGAGGGCTCGTGCAGGTGCCTTTGGGGGCACCAAAACCGAGTGCGGCGAGACAGGGACGGCTCAGGAGCACGAACACCATGACCACGACCACAAGCATGAGCCTACCAACCAGGACAATCCCAACCTCACCGGCATGAGCCAGGGCGAAGTGATGGAGGACAAGGACAAGCTCCCGGTCACTCTCCTGAGCGGCTTTCTGGGCGCAGGAAAGACGACATTGCTCACGCACGTTCTGAACAATCGTGAGGGCATGCGCGTGGCTGTGCTTGTCAACGACATGGCATCGGTGAACATCGACGCGGATCTCGTGAAGGATGGGGTCGAGCTGCAGGAGAATAAGGACCGTGCTGGCATTCATCCCAGCATGCAGCCATGCAGTTCTGTTTTCGAGGTTGTAGCAGCGCAGGCATGGTCCCTTAGCCCATGCTTGGAGCTTGTGCAGGCAGATAAGCTTAGATGTAGACGAAGAAGTGCACAGGACAAAATGGTTGAGCTCCACAACGGCTGCATTTGCTGCACGCTCCGTGAAGACTTGATTGAGAGCGTGAAGTCATTGGCTCTCGAGAAACGCTACGAGCATTTGCTCATAGAGAGTACAGGAATATCGGAGCCGATGCCAGTTGCCACAACTTTTGCGGCCGCCGATGATCAAGGTCGTCCCTTGCTGGGAGGTGTCGCGCGTTTAGATACGCTCGTCACCGTTGTTGACTGCAGAAACTTTTTGAAGGATTATTGCTCCAGCGACAAGTTGGTCACCAGAGAGGAGTTGGGGGCTGAGGAAGGTGACGAGCGCAGCATCGTCAACTTGCTGGTGGACCAAGCGGAGTTCGCCAATGTCATAATCCTCAACAAGACAGACCTTGTCACCCCCACAGAGCTAGGCCGTTTGAAAGGCATCATGACCAAGCTGAACCCAAAGGCTCGTATGATCGAGAGCCAGTACGGGAAGGTGAGCCCCGCACTGCTGCTGAACACAAACAGCTTCAACATGAGGGAAGCCAGCATGGCACCTGGGTGGGCACAAGAACTGATGGGAAATCACCACAAGCCGGAGACCGAAGAGCACCTGGACCCTGATGATTCTGTAAGTACTCTGAACACCATAGCCGTAGCCCCCATCGGCCCCGTAGCTCAAGCGAGCTGAAGCCGCTGAGGTACGGCATCTCCAGCTTCATCTACCGAGCTGACCGGCCCTTCCATCCGGAGCGTCTCACGAGCATGTTGGGCACTTACAGCTTCCCCGGGGTGCTCCGCTCCAAGGGCTTCGCATGGTCGGCCGGGAATCCGGACAACGCCGTGGAGTGGAGCTCCGCCGGCCTCACGGCGGATCTCAAGCCAGGCCCCAGGCCAGGTGCAGCCATGCGCCGCGATGCGTAGCTGCGTGCCCGCCCCCGAAACTCACATAGTAATATATCCCCTGGACATGTGTAAGGTGCAAATCTTCGTGACCTCCTCTTGCCCCGGCAGGTGGCTGGTGGTCACTACGCCGCCGGACAAGTGGCCAGCCCAGGCCCAGAAGTACAAGGACAACCGTTTCGGGGACCGGCGCACTGAGATCGTTTTCATCGGAGCCGACATGGTCGAGTCCGAGGTTCGGGAAGCGCTCGACGGTTGCCTGCTGTCACAGAAGGAGTTCCAGCAACACTTTGGCGGCAAAACAGGGGCACGCCAGAGGTCGTGAGCGGTGAGGCAGCGCCCGAAGCGGCAAATGAGGTGGTGTCTTTCGTTGATTATCTGTCAGTCCATGAGGAATCATGAGACACAAGCTCTTATTCTTTTAATTCACAGTTTTGTACAGAACGGCATGTAGGCATGCCGCGACCCGCCCCGCCTTCGTGGCGTTGAATGAAATTGTTGAACTACCCCATGTTCATTCGTAGTGGGTTGAGATACAACAGCGGATCTGCAGTCATACGACTTCTCATGCCCCTCGGCTCCAAGACAGGGTTGCCATGACAAATCAAAGAGGTCGTCAGTACCGAAAGGCCGAAGGGCCTCAAAATTCAAAACTGCCCACAACTGTGCAGCCGAAATTCAGTTATGCCTTTCATCTACGATTTTCACGTGCCACCTGTGCCAGTGAGGTCGCATTATGACGTCAGATCCGAGGACTCTTCATGCCTTTATAACGCCACCCTCTGTGACGCCACGCATATTTGCGATACCGGCCCCGCGACTCACGGTGAATTTTGTAGGGTGTATAGGGTTCGTGAGAAGACTATTTTACTTCTATTTTGCATATTATAGGTACTTGTTTAAATCGTTGCTCTCACAAAGAAATCGTTCTGGATATGGATGAAATTTAATGAATTTGGTTTTTAAGGAATAGAAAATTAGCATTTATTTGGGATATTTGGACGAGTGATTGAATTATACGATAAGATGGGATTACGTTTGTCATATATAATACTTTTAAATATATTGAATTTTTTTCTCATATTA
>CAJNDT010004814.1:0-10723 GCA_905221615.1 Symbiodinium sp. CCMP2592
TAAACCCTAAACCCTAAACCCTAAACCCTAAACCCCTAAACCCTAAACCCTAAACCCTAAACCCTAAACCCTAAACCCTAAACCCTAAACCCTAAACCCTAAATTTTAGAAGGCGCAAGCGCCAAGATGCGACAGCGTAGGTTGTTGGTTTAACAATAGAATGGCAGCAGAAAGCCTGAAATTCTTCTACGAAAGCCAGAAATCTTCTCCACGAAAGCCCGAAATTCTGCCCGAAATCCTTCCGGGCGCGGGTGCGGGGGGGCGCGGCGGGCGAGCGCGTGCGGGGCGCGGGTGGGCGCGGAGCCTGCGCTGGAGCGGGGGGCGTGGGCGGGGGGCGGTGCGGGCGGGCGCGTGTGCGGGCAAGAACGCGGGCGCGGGCGGGCGCGGGCGCGCACGGGCGCGGGGCGCTGGGCGCGGGGCGCGGGGCGCGGCGCGGGGCGCGGAGCACGGGGGGCGGGGCGCGGGGCACGGGGGCGCCGCGCGGGGGGCGTGGGGGGGCGCAGGCGGGCGCAGGAAGGCCCGAAATTCTCTTAGGGGCTTCCAGGGGCTTCCAGAGGCTTTCCAGGGACCTCCCAGGGGCTTCCCAGGGGCTTCTGAGGGGCCCGTAGGAGTCTCTGAGGGGCATTTTAGGTCACTTTCCCCAACCAGAAAAATTGCTTTTCAGGAGCGTTAGGACCTTCCCGACACCCTCCCTCCTCCCCCCCCCCCCCCCCCCCCCCCCCCCCCCCCCCCCCCCCCCCCCCCCCCCCCCCCCCCCCCCCCTCCCGCCCCCCCCCCCCCCCCCCCCCCCCCCCCCCGCCCCCCCCCCCCCCCCCCCCCCCCCCCCCCCCCCCCCCCCCCCCCCCCCCCCCCCCCCCCCCCCCCCCCCCCCCCCCCCCCCCCCCCCCCCCCCCCCCCCCCCCCCCCCCCCCCCCCCCCCCCCCCCCCCCCCCCTCCCTCCCCCCCCCCCCCCCCCCCCCCCCCCCCCCCCCCCCCCCCCCCCCCCCCCCCCCCCCCCCCCCCCCCCCCCCCCCCCCCCCCCCCCCCCCCCCCCCCCCCCCCCCACCCCCTCCCCCCATCCCCTCCCGCTTCCCCAGCGCTTCCCCATGTTTCCAGGGACCTCCCAGGGGCTTCCCAGGGGCTTCTGAGGGGCCCGTAGGAGCCTCTGAGGGGCATTTTAGGTCATTTTCCCCAACCAGAAAAATTACTATTTCAGGAGCGTTAGGGCCTTCCCGAGACCTTCCCTCCTCCCCCCCCCCTCACCCCCCCCCCCCCCCCCCCCCCCCCCCCCCCCCCCCCCCCCCCCCCCCCCCCCCCCCCCCCCCCCCCCCCCCCCCCCCCCCCCCCCCCCCCCCCCCCCCCCCCCCCCCCCCCCCCCCCCCCCCCCCCCCCCCCCCCCCCCAGGCGGGCGCAGGAAGACCCGAAATTCTCTTAGGGGCTTCCAGGGCTTCCAGAGCCTTTCCAGGGGCTTCCCAGGGGCTTCTGAGGGGCCCGTAGGAGCCTCTGAAGGGCATTTTAGGTCACTTTTCCCAAACAGAAAAATTACTATTTCAGGAGCCTTAGAACCTTCCCGAGACCCTCCCTCCTCCCCCGGCACAGGCGGGCGCAGGAAGGCCCGAAATTCTCTTAGGGTCTTCCAGGGGCTTCCAGGGGCTTTCCAGGGCCCTCCCAGGGGCTTCCCAGGGGCTTCTGAGGGCCCGTAGGAGCCTCTGAGGGGCATTTTAGGTCACTTTCCCCAACCAGAAAAATTACTATTTCAGGAGCGTTAGGACCTTCCCGAGACCCTCCCCCCCCACCCCCCCCCCCTCCCCCTCCCGCTTCCCCAGCGCTTCCCCATGTTTCCAGGGACCTCCCAGGGGCTTCCAAGGGGCTTCTGAGGGGCCCGTAGGAGCCTCTGAGGGGCATTTTAGGTCACTTTCCCCAACCAGAAAAATTACTATTTCAGGAGCGTTAGGACCTTCCCGAGACCCTCCCTCCTTCCCCACACCTGGGCGCAAGCGGGCGCAGGAAGGCCCGAAATTCTCTTAGGGGCTTAGGGGCTTCCAGGGGCTTTCCAGGGACCTCCCAGGGGCTTCCCAGGGGCTTCTGCGGGGCCCGTAGGAGCCTCTGAGGGGCATTTTAGGTCATTTTCCCCAACCAGAAAAATTACTATTTCAGGAGCGTTAGGGCCTTCCCGAGACCTTCCCTCCTCCCCCACGCCTCACCCCCCCCCCCCCATCCCCCCTCCCCGCCCCCTCCCCGGCCCCCCGCCCATCCCCCCCAGCGCTTCCCCGTACGCAGCTGGTCTTAGGGGCTTTCAGAGGGTTTCAGCGTGTATTCCGCCGTGTGTGGCTGGTCAGCGACCTCATAGCGGCGCTCCCCCCGTGCGCGGCTGGTCTTAGGGGCTTCCCAAAGGCGTGCCAGCCCGCAGCTCCTTCCCCCCGTCTTTCAGCAATCTTGGCTTTTTGGGGTGCTGCGGCTGTTAGCCCGCACCTCCTGCCCCCCGCATGTTTCGGCAATCTTGGCTCTTTCCGGTGCTGCGAGCTGGCAGCCCTCCCCCCCCCCCGCAATCTTGGCTCCTCTTGGTGCTGCGGGCTGCTAGCCCGCAGCTCCTTCCTTCCCGTCTTTCGGCAATCTTGGCTCTTTAGTGCTTTCTGGCACCGGGGTTTAGGATTTACGGGACCACGGGAGGTTCAAAGGAATTTCTGACTTCCAAGGCCCGAAATGGTGAAAACCCCACAAAAGCACCAACATCGTCGATTTTGCAGTACCCCTTCCTTTTCCGGAGGCCATTTCCAAGCTTCCCCAGGTTTTTCAAGGTATTTCTGGCTTCCAAGGCCGCCGGAAAGACAAGGAAACTTCACAAAAGCACCAAAATCGTCGATTTTGCAGTCCCCGCTCCTTTTCCGGAGGCCATTTCCAAGGCCCCTTGGGACTTTCAAGGGAATTTCCGGCTTCCAAGGCCCGAAATGGGCAAAACCCCACAAAAGCACCAAAATCGTCGATTCTGCAGTGTCCCCTTTCCTTTTCCGGAAACAATTTCCAAGTCTTTTCGGATTCCTTGGATTTCAGGTGTCCACGGCCGCTGAAAGGAACGGAAACTCCACAAAAGCACGAAAATCGTCGATTTTGCGGTCCCGATTAGCCCGGGCCACCGCAAGGGACAATTAAAGGCCCTATTAAAGCCCGGGGCACCCGGGAAGAAACGATTAAAGGCCCGATTAAAGCCCGGGACCACCGGGAGAGTCGATTAAAGGCCAGATTAAAGGCCGGGAAGAACAACCGGGAGGGCGGAATTAAAGACGCGATTAAACCCGGAGCCCCCGGGAGGGGCGATAAAAGGCCCGATGAAAGCCCGGGACCACCGGGAGAGATGATTAAAGACCAGATTAAAGCCCGGGGAGAATCACCGGGAGGAGTAATTAAAGGCCTGATTAAAGCCCGGAGGGGGGGGGCGATTAAAAGCCCGATTAAAGCCCGGGGCCCCCGGGAGGGACGATAAAAGGCCCGATGAAAGCCCGGGACCACCGGGAGAGGCGATGAAAGGCCAGAGTAAAGCCCGGGGAGGGGTAATAAAAGGGCTGATTAAAGCCCGGGAGGGCCGATTAAAGGCTCGATTAAAGCCCGGGGCCCCCCGGGAGGGGGAATTAAAGGCCCGATTAAAGCCCGGGGCTCCCGGGAAGGGGCGATTAAAGGCCCGATGAAAGCCCGGGACCACCGGGAGAGGCGATGAAAGGCCAGAGTAAAGCCCGGGGAGAGGTAATAAAAGGGCTGATTAAAGCCCGGGAGGCCCGATTAAAGGCTCGATTAAAGCCCGGGGCCCCCCGGGAGGGGGAATTAAAGGCCCGATTAAAGCCCGGGGCTCCCGGGAAGGGGCGATTAAAGGCCCGATTAAAGCCCGGGACCACCGGGAGAGGCGATTAAAGGCCGGATTAAAGCCCGGGGAGAACCCTGGGGAGGGATAATTAAAGGCCCGATTCAAGCCCGGAGCCCCCAAAGCACGCCCCCCCCCACCCCCCCCGAAAGGGGCGATTGGGGCGATTGAAGGCCCTATTAGAGCGCGGAGCCATTAAAGCCCGGGACCCCTGAAAGGAGCGATTAAACGCCCGATTAAAGCCCGGGACTCCTGCAGGGGCAATTAAAGGCTCGATTAAAGCTCGGGGCACCCGGGAGGCACAGGACGGGGAGCAATTTAATTCAATATAGTCCAGGCCAACAAAAATGTTTTTTCACTGAAGTTCACTTTCGGAACCGTTCCGACACGTAGCCATGCACTTTTTATTGCATCCACAATTATATTTACAAATTCTTTACCGTACAGATTTCGGCTACGAGATCCCTAAAAAAATTCTGAGTACACTGTATTGCAGGGCAACTATTGGTCATCTACCCTTCCGGAGGGCCCTGAGGCAGGAAAGCTGCTGAGATTGAGTGGGCAGATCGCTGGTGTTGTCTCGTGGCTGTTCTCCAATCGGGGAGCAGCTGCAAGTTCATCTACCATGCCCTTTGCCCTGAAACAGAGAAGCTGTTGAGATCGAGTACGCAAATCGCTGGTATTGTCTCGTGGCTGTTCTCCACTCGGCGCGCAGCTGCAAGTTCATCTACCATGCCTTTTGCCTGTGAGATAGAGAAGCTGGTGACATCAGATACGCAAATCGCTGGTGTTGTCTCGTGGCTGTGCTCCAATCGGGACGCAGCTGCAAGTTCATTAACCATGCCTTTTGCCGTGAAGCAGAGAAGCTGCTGAGATCGGGTAGGCAAATCGCTGGTGCTGTCTCGTGGCTGTTCTCCAATCGGGGCGCAACTGCAAGTTCATATACCATGCCTTTTGCGGTGAAGCAAAGAAGCCGTTGAGGTCGGTTCCAGGTGCAAGTGCGCTTACCTTAGCCGTGTCTGCTCTAAAGCATCCTTGCATCAACTTGCATCCAACTTCGTCTTTGCATCGCCTGGAACAATGGCTGCTGCTGGGCAGCATCTGAGAACACTTCATGCTGCAAATAAGACTGGTGTACCTTGGCCCCGACCGTTAATCCTTAAGCCTCAACTCTGAATCCTTAACCCTACATGCTATTACTAAGGATGCCCAGGTCGCCGCGAACGGTCCTTCCAATAAACGGGCAGCTGGAGTTCCTTGGCTTAAACATGCCCTAAACCCAAACCCCTAAACCATGTACCCTACTATGATAATACTAAGGCGCTTCAGCTGCCGCTCATCGCGGAGACCTTGGATGCAACTTGGCTCAAATAATTCCTTCTGCATTCGTGTAGCTGATGCTTTTCATCATGAAACCAACTCAGGGCTGCGGCGGAATCCAAGGAACAATCGCACCTTGGCCAGCACCTGGTTTCCTAAAACCTCTCAAACACGCAACCTCATGCCCGACTCGGCCAGTAAACTCAGGATTGGAAGGATTACCAAAGCCCATCTAAGAAATCAAGGAGCTACATGGCATCTTATCTGCATTGGACCCAGACGTATGCGCGTCAAACCCAATTGTCGGAATCCAAGCTTTACAGATGACCTTGCAAGGTCATCGGCGGAAAGGAAGTGCCAGTTGAAGACCAAACGGTCCCTTGGACCAAGCTTCCATATCAAGAATGCAGTGAGCATCTGATGGAACCGACTGGCCCGGCAAAGCCGGAAGGATTTGCTGACGTAAGAAGGCTTGAGCCAAAACTCAAGCTTCTGAAACCGAATCTCGAAGCTGAAGCTATTCCGGTGATCCCGCCACCTGAATCCGGTTCTATAAACGAACCGGATTATAGAAGGATGCGGCCAATGCGGTATCTCATTGAGGAGAAACCGTGTCATGCTTGCGATGTTTGTCTCAGAGTCTTGCGGCGCGGGGGTAATCCACGAAGCAAGTGGTGCCGAAATCCTCGACCGCGGCGATGAATGAGTTCAAACTGTGCGAGTAAAAGATTGAGAGTTGCGGGGGCTTAGAAGTCCTGGATTTACGGGATTTGGGATGAAGGTTTTGAGTTGTTGGATTGTTGGCCGGGTGCAACTTGGGCAAGTTCAGCAATCATGCCTTTTGCCATAAAGCAAAGAAGCCGTTGAGTCCAGGTGCAAGTGTACTTACCTTAGCTGTGTCTGCTCTAAAGCATCCTTGCATCAACGTGCACCCAACTTCGTCTTTGCATCGCCTGGAACAATGGCTGCTGCTGGGCAGCATCTGAGAACACTTCGTGCTGCAAATAAGACTGGTGTACCTTGGCCCCGACCGTTAATCCTCAAGTCTCAACTCTGAATCCTTAACCCTACATGCTATTACGAAGGATGCCCAGGTCGCCGCGAACAGTCCTTCCAATAAACGGACAGCTGGAGTTCCTTGGCTTAAACATGCCCTAAACGCTAAACCATAGACCCAAACCCCTAAACCATGTACCCTACTATGATAATACTAAGGCGCTTCAGCTGCCGCTCATCGTGGAGACCTTGGATGCAACTTGGCTCAAATACTTCCTTCTGCATTCATGTAGCCGGTGCTTTTCATCATGAAACCAACTCAGGGCAGCGGCGGAATCCAAGGACCAATCGCACCTTGGCCAGCACCTGGTTTCCTAAAACCCCTCGAGCACGCAACCTCATGCCCGACTCAGCCAGTAAACTCAGGATTGGAAGGAGTTGGAAGGCCAAAGCCCATCTAAGAAATCAAGGAGCTACATGGAACCTTACCTGCATTGGATCTAGACGTGTGCGCGTCAAACCAATTGTCGACATCCAAGCTTTCCAGATGACCTTGCAAGGTCATCGGCGGAAAAGAAGTGCCAGTTCCCGACACAATGGTGTATTGGACGAAGCTTCCAGTTCCATATCAAGAATGCGGCGAGCATCTGATGGAACCGACTGGCCCAACAATATCGGAAGGATTTGCTGAAGTAAGAAGGATTGAGCCAAAACTCAAGCTTCTGAAACCGAATCTCGAAGCTGAACCTATCCCGGTGATCCCGCCACCTGAATCCGGTTCGGTAAACGAACCGGATTACGAAAGATTGCCGAAGCGGTATCTCATTCAGGAGAAACCGTGTCATGCTTGTCCTGTTTGTCTCAGAGTCTTGCGGCACGGGGGTAATCCACGAACCAAGTGGTGTCTCTTCCCGCGTCCGCGGCGATGAATGAGTTCAAACTGTGCGAGTAAAAGATTGAGAGTTGCGGGGGCTTAGAAGTCCTGGATTTACGGGATTTGGGCTGAAGGTTTTGAGTTGTTGGATTGTTGGCCGGGTGCAATTTGGGCAAGTTCAGCAACCATGCCTTTTGCCATAAAGCAAAGAAGCCGTTGAGTCCAGGTGCAAGTGTACTTACCTTAGCTGTGTCTGCTCTAAAGCATCCTTGCATCAACTTGCACCAAACTTCGTCTTTGCATCGCCTGGAACAATGGCTGCTGCTGGGCAGCATCTGAGAACACTTCGTGCTGCAAATAAGACTGGTGTACCTTGGCCCCGACCGTTAATCCTCAAGTCTCAACTCTGAATCCTTAACCCTACATGCTATTACTAAGGATGCCCAGGTCGCCGCGAACAGTCCTTCCAATAAACGGACAGCTGGAGTTCCTTGGCTTAAACATGACCTAAACGCTAAACCATAGACCCAAACCCCTAAACCATGTACCCTACTATGATAATACCAAGGCGCTTCAGCTGCCGCTCATCGTGGAGACCTTGGATGCAACTTGGCTCAAATACTTCCTTCTGCATTCGTGTAGCCGGTGCTTTTCATCATGAAACCAACTCAGGGCAGCGGCGGAATCCAAGGACCAATCGCACCTTGGCCAGCACCTGGTTTCCTAAAACCCCTCAAGCACGCAACCTCATGCCCGACTCAGCCAGTAAACTCAGGATTGGAAGGAGTTGGAAGGCAAAAGCCCATCTAAGAAATCAAGGAGCTACATGGAACCTTACCTGCATTGGATCTAGACGTGTGCGCGTCAAACCAATTGTCGAAATCCAAGCTTTCCAGATGACCTTGCAAGGTCATCGGCGGAAAAGAAGTGCCAGTTCCTGACACAATGGTGTATTGGACGAAGCTTCCAGGTCCATATCAAGAATGCGGCGAGCATCTGATGGAACCGACTGGCCCAACAATATCGGAAGGATTTGCTGAAGTAAGAAGGCTTGAGCCAAAACTCAAGCTTCTGAAACCGAATCTCGAAGCTGAACCTATCCCGGTGATCCCGCCACCTGAACCCGGTTCGGTAAACGAACCGGATTACGAAAGATTGCCGAAGCGGTATCTCATTCAGGAGAAACCGTGTCATGCTTGTCCTGTTTGTCTCAGAGTCTTGCGGCGCGGGGGTAATCCACGAACCAAGTGGTGCCTCTTCCCGCGTCCGCGGCGGTGAATGAGTTCAAACTGTGCGAGTAAAACATTGAGAGATGCGGGGGCTTAAACCTGGGGATTTTGAAACTTGTGATTTTAGAATTGAAATTCGGGATTCAGAGGTTTTACATTGAGAAGTTTTGGCAAAGGGTTCTAGGTTTGAGGGTTTTGGGGTCTTGGATTCGAGTTTCGAGAATTGGAATTTCGGATTCAGAATTTCTGGGTCTACGGGATTTGGAGGTTTAGGGTGGTTGGATTGCTCGTCGGGTGCAACTTGGCTGGAATTTTAGATTCGGAAATCAGAATTCAAAACTGAATGTGATGTAAAAGATCCAGGGCTTTTGAAGTTGTTGGATTTGGGCTTTGGGGTTTAGGGTTTGAGGTTTAGGGTTTCGGATTAAGGGGCGTCCGCGGCGGTGAATGAGTTGAAACTGTGCGAGTAAAACATTGAGAGATGCGGGGGCTTAAACCTGGGGATTTTGAAACTTGTGATTCTAGATTTGAGATTCGCGATTCAGAGGTTTTACATTGAGAAGTTTTGGCAAAGGGTTCTGGGTTTGAGGGGTTTGGGGTCTCGGATTCGAGTTTCGAGAATTGGAATTTCGGATTCAGAAGTTCTGGGTCTACGGGATTTGGGCTGAAGGTTTAGAGTGGTTCGATTGCTGGTCGGGTACAACTTGACTGGAATTTTAGATTTGGAAATCATAATTCAGAACTGAGTGTGATGTAAAAGACCCAGGGGTTTTCAAATTGTTGGATTTGGGCTTTGGGGTTTCGGGTTTGAGGTTTAGGGTTTCGGATCAAGGGGTTTCAAGACTGAGGATTTGAGGTTCAGGGTTCAAGCCATCCTTCCACTTTTAATTTAACAGGCTTTCCTACTGGCCGTTGCTGTCTTTGGGTGTGATGTAAAAGATCCAGAAATCGATAACTGGGGGTGATGTAACAGATCCAGGGCTTCTGGTTTTCGGATGTTGAGAAGGAGGTTTGGAACTTGGGACTTAGGAATAGAAATTGGGGTTTCAAACCTAATATCTTGAAGCGAGGGGTTTTGGAGATGAGGTCAAACGTTTCTAGCTGTCAGGTTGCGAACTGGGGGGTTCAAAATTCAGACTTTCGACTTGGACATTGGGATCTGAAATCTTAGGTACACGTCTTAAAACGTTGAGTGGAGGTCTGTAATATGAAACTCCAAAGAAAAATCGGGATTCGGAAATTGTGCATGGAGAGGTTTTGACACAAGGTTTGGGAGGTAGGGTTTAGGGTTAAGGCTTAAGGGTCAAGGGTCGGGTTAAGGGTCGAGGGCTAAGGGTTTAGGGTTATGGGTTAAGGGTTAACGGCTAAGGGTTTAGGATTTAGGGTTCAGGGTTAAAGGTTAAAGATTGGGAATTTAGGGTTTAAGTTTCAGGGTTAAGGGTTTAGGGTTTAGTGCTTAGGGGTGAGGGTTAAGGGTCAAGGGTTTAGGGTTGAGAATTAAGGGCTAAAGGTTTAGGGTTTAGGTTTTAGGGTTTAGGGTTTAGGGTTTAGGGTCTAGGGCTTGGGGTTAAGGGTTAAGGGTTTAGTGTTAAGGTTTAAGGTTTAGGGTTTAGGAGTTAAGGGTTTAGGATTTAAGGTTTGGGGTTAAGGGTCAAGGGTTTAGGATTTAAGGTTTGGGGTCTAGGGTTAAGGGTTAAGGGCTTATGGTTTAGGGTTTAGCACTAAGGGTAAAGGGTTAAGGGTTAAGGGTTCCGGGTCTAGGGGTAAGGGTTTAGGCTTTAGGGTCTAGGGTTTAGGGTTAAGGGTTATGGGCTTATGGTTTGGGGTCTAGGACTAAGGGTAAAGGGTTAAGGATTAAGGGTTTAGGGTTTAGGGTTAAGGGTTTAGGGTTTAGAGTTTAGGGTTAAGGGTTTAGGGTTTAAGGTTTTAGGGTTTAGGGTTAAGGGTTAAGGGTTAATAGAAGGTGTGTAGGGGTTGGGTCCTGAGTTTTAGCGGGTTTTTGGCGGGTTTTGACAGGGGTTTTGCTTTTGCTGTTTAGGGCTAAGGGTTTAGGGGTTTAGGGGTAAGGGTTAAAGGTCAAGGGTTGAGGGTTAAGGATTACGGGTTAAAGGTCTAGGTAGGGTTTAGGGTTAAGGGGTTAGGGTTAAGGGTTAAGGGTTTAGGGTTGAGGGTTTAGGGTTTAGGGTTTAGGGTTTAGGGTTTAGGGCTTTAGGGTTTTAGGGTTAGGGGTTTAGGGTTAAGGGTTTAGGGTTTAGGGTTTAGGGGTAAGGGTTAGGGGTCAAGGGTTTAGGGTTAAGGATTGAGGCTTAAGGGTCAAGGGGTTAGGGTTAAGGGTTAAGGGTTAAGGATTAAGGGTCTAGGGCTAAGGGCTAAGGGTTAAGGGTTTAGGGTTAGGGCTTAGGGTTTAGGGTTTAGGGTTTAGGCTTGAGGTTAATGTTTAGGGGTTAGGGTTTAGGGCTTGGGGTTTAGGGT
>CAJNDT010004815.1:0-10716 GCA_905221615.1 Symbiodinium sp. CCMP2592
CCTTTTGAAACTTCTAAAATTATTGAAACTATTGAAACTTTTGAAACTATTGAAACCCAGCCCACCCTCATCCCGTACCTTTTGAAACTTTTAAAACTTTTGAAACTATTGAAACTATTGAAACTTTTGAAACTATTGAAACCCTACCCTCCCTCTTTTGAAAGTTTTAATAGTTTCAATAGTTTCAATAGTTTCAAAAGTTTCAAAAGTTTTGAAAGGTCCGGGATGCGGGTGGGCCGGGTTCCAAAACTTTTAATAATTCTCGGGCGGGCTGCTTATTGAAACTTCTAAAACTTTTGGAACTATTGAAACTGTTGAAACTATTGAAACTATTGAAACCCAGCCCACCCTCATCCCGTACCTTTTGGAACTTTTAAAACTTTTGAAACTATTGAAACTATTGAAACTTTTGAAACTATTGAATCCCTGCCCTCCCTCTTTTGAAAGTTTCAATAGTTTCAATAGTTTCAAAAGTTTTGAAGGTCCGGGATGCGGGTGGGCCGGGTTCCAAAACTTTCAATAATTCTCGGCTGGGCTGCCTTTTTGAAACTTCTAAAACTTTTGAAACTATTGAAACTATTGAAACTTTTGAAACTATTGAAACCCTGCCCTCCCTCTTTTGAAAGTTTTAATAGTTTCAATAGTTTCAATAGTTTCAAAAGTTTCAAAAGTTTTGAAAGGTCCGGGATGCGGGTGGGCCGGGTTCCAAAACTTTTAATAATTCTCGGGCGGGCTGCTTTTTGAAACTTCTAAAACTTTTGAAACTATTGAAACTTTTGAAACTATTGAAACCCTGCCCTCCCTCTTTTGATAGTTTTAATAGTTTCAATAGTTTCAATAGTTTCAAAAGTTTTGAAAGGTCCGGGATGAGGGTGGGCCGGGTTTTCAAAACGTTCAATAGTTCTCGGGCGGGCTGCCTTTTGAAACTTCTAAAACTTTTGAAACTATTGAAACTTTTGAAACTATTGAAACCCTGCCCTCCCTCTTTCAATAGTTTCAATAGTTTCAAAAGTTTTGAAAGGTACGGGATGAGGGTGGGCCGGGTTTTCAAAACTTTCAATAGTTCTCGGGCGGGCTGCCTTTTGAAACTTCTAAAACTTTTGAAACTATTGAAACTTTTGAAACTATTGAAACCCTGCCCTCCCTCATTTGAAAGTTTCAATAGTTTCAATAGTTTCAAAAGTTTCAAAAGTTTTGAAAGGTCCGGGATGCGGGTGGGCCGGGTTCCAAAACTTTTAATAATTCTCGGGCGGGCTGCTTTTTGAAACTTCTAAAATTTTTGAAACTATTGAAACTTTTGAAACTATTGAAACCCTGCCCTCCCTCTTTTGAAAGTTCTAATAGTTTCAATAGTTTCAATAGTTTCAAAAGTTTTGAAAGGTCCGGGATGCGGGTGGGCCGGGTTTTCAAAACGTTCAATAGTTCTCGGGCGGGCTGCCTTTTGAAACTTCTAAAACTTTTGAAACTATTGAAACTATTGAAACTTTTGAAACTATTGAAACCCTGCGCTCCCTCTTTTAATAGTTTCAATAGTTTCAATAGTTTCAAAAGTTTTGAAAGGTACGGGATGAGGGTGGGCCGGGTTTTCAAAACTTTCAATAGTTCTCGGGCGGGCTGCCTTTTGAAACTTCTAAAACTTTTGAAACTATTGAAACTTTTGAAACTATTGAAACCCTGCCCCCCCGCTTTTAATAGTTTCAATAGTTTCAATAGTTTCAATAGTTTCAAAAGTTTTGAAAGATCCGGGATGAGGGTGGGCCGGGTTTTCAAAACGTTCAAGAGTTCTCGGGCGGGCTGCCTTTTGAAACTTCTAAAACTTTTGAAACTATTGAAACTTTTGAAACTATTGAAACCCTGCCCTTTTGAAAGGTACGGGATGAGGGTGGGCCGGGTTTTCAAAACGTTCAATAGTTCTCGGGCGGGCTGCCTTTTGAAACTTCTAAAACTTTTGAAACTATTGAAACTTTTGAAACTATTGAAACCCTGCCCTCCCTCTTTTAATAGTTTCAATAGTTTCAATAGTTTCAATAGTTTCAAAAGTTTTGAAAGGTCCGGGATGAGGGTGGGCCGGGTTTTCAAAACGTTCAATAGTTCTCGGGGCGGTATAAGGGGTGTTACGCCTTTTTGAAACTTCTAAACTTTTTGAAACTATTGAAAACTTTTGAAAACTATTGACCCTGCCCTCCCTCTTTAAAACTTTTAATAGTTTCAAAAGTTTTGAAAGGGTACGGGATGAGATGTGGGCAGGGGTTCCAACAAAACTTTCAATAGTTATAGGGTGAGGACGAACTTGCAAAAACATTGACTATTGGAAACTTTTGAAAAAATATGAAACCTGCCCTCAAGAAGAAAGCGGTCACATAATAATAAGGTTGCTCTTACATATATGTAGATATGTCATATCTGTGGGTACATGGTATAGGTGATATGTGTATATGTGCTATATGTGTATATGTGTATCTGGTATTATGTGCAAGGTATATATGTATATCTGTATATCTGTATATCTGTATATATGTATATATGTATATATGTATATATGTATATATGTATATATGTATATATGTATATATGTATATATGTATATATGTATATATGTATATATGTATATATTTATATATGTATATATGTATATATGTATATATGTATATATATATGCATATATGTATATATGTATATATATATGTATATATGTATATATGTATATATGTATATATGTATAAATGTATATGTATATATATATATATATATATATGTATATATGTATATATGCGAACGGACTGCGATGCCTTGTCAAGTTCTAAGGTGTCACTATAAGAGCTGTGAGCAAGACGGTGTAAAGTGCAAGAGAAGGGGGCACGCTACGCGTCCCTCGACTCTAGGGGGCATGCTACGCATCCCTCGTCTTTACCTTTCTATGTGACCGCCAACGCAACGTTTGGCGCAAGTCAATGCCCATAGCTAAGTGCTATATGTGTCTTCTATCCTGAGCAATCAGAGCTATCCCGTCGCACAGACGAACCGCCGCCGGCAGTGAGTGCAAAAGGAACGGCCGCCGGTTCTGCCTGCATAGGATCGCACGTGTGGAAGTAAGAGGGAGAGACAGGGTCCAGTCTGTGGAGAGTGCTAGCCAGCCACACCTACATTCATTACAGCTCTGGTGGGGAGAGCAGAAACCAAGTCGAGATCAATCCCCCACGCAGGTTATCAGCCGTACGCGGCTCTGCCTTTCTACAGCAACGACTACTTGATCTACTACGACCACAATGAACCCAGGATCAAGTCAAGATACGACAATGACTTTCGGTGCCGATGTGGCAGCGCCAGCCGTTGGTGAGTCAACAGCTGATGACACAGTGGTGCAATCCGTTGATAGCTCCACGGAAGATGACAAAGGTCAATCTTCTGCGCTTGCCATTGCAAAGGCAGTTCCCAAGGGGAAAGCAAAGAGTCTACCAAGAGCATCTACGCCTTCGCGTCCGACATCCACAGGTTCGAGGACGGGCAAGGCTCCCGAACGACGAGCCGAAGCGTCTGGTTTTCAGGCACCTCGGACTACGTCCAGGGCCAAGGACAAAGGAGTGAAGACCTTGGAAAAGAAGTCAAGACAATCATCTTCGAGAAGCTCTTCAGCACGATCGAGGACTTCGGCTACTCGTGGGCGTGACAAGTCCATGACTTGGAATCGGATGGTTACCAATCAACCACGCGATGCTGACGATCTGGACATGACTCTGGATACGATTCCTGCACGTGGTGATGCGTCGTCCGTAGCTACGCCTGCCATAGCTGATGGTCCGAATGCCTACCAGGAACTGACGATTTCGCAACAGTTCGAGGCATCGAACCTTGCACAGCAGATGTACTATCGCAGTCAGGTGCAAGAATACGAAGGAATCGTCCAGACCCTGATGGACAAGATCAAGGAGATGCAACAAGAAGATGAAGGATCTGGAATTCGCATTGAAGAATTGGAACGACAACGTGACCATGCATGCTTAGCCCTGAGGCACATCAACAATGTCAATCAGGAGATGAAGCGAGACTATGAAACAGCTTTGTTTCGCATGGATGAACAGAACTCTGCTCAACAACGTCAAGCACATGCCGTTGCCGAGGATTTAGCTCAGCAGCTACACGTGTTCCGCACGGAGGCAGCCACCAACTTTGTGCAGTTGGAAGCAAGAGCGCAAGGTGATGGTGAGCTTATGGCACGTGAGTACGAGCGTCTGACTCATGAACTTCATGAACACGCCAGAGAGAACTTGGTCCTCCGGTCAAACACAGCAAGTTCGGAACAAGCCTTACAAGCAATGCAGGAACGATTCCACTTGGTCAAGAACCAGGCGTTGCGGGCTGTGAACGAGATCCAAGGGCTAGCTGGAAACAGCGCAGCCATTGAACAAGAACGATTTCGGCTTCGCGAACGTCTTGGTGAAGAGGAAGAGTACCGCAGAATGGCTGTGCAGAGGATGCAAGAAGCAGAGGAACGACTTCATCAGAATGAAGATCATGCAAGGCGATCATTGCCTACCTTGCACGACGAGCTGAGTGAACTCAGAAAAACGCTCAAAGCACAAGAAGATCTTCAAGCGAGGACACGCAGTGAATTGGAGGCAGCACGAAACTCCAATCAAGGAGGAGCGACGCGACCTTCGAGTATGCCCATGTCTTCGAGGACTACTGAGTCTGGCTGGGAGCACGTAGGAAAGGATGTAATGCCTGCATTTTCCGTAGGAGATGAGGTACGATCCCCTGAAATACGGTCCCCAAGTCAAGTTAGTCCAGTCGCCAAAGAGAAGTTCGCATTCTCGGAATCGGACAAGGACAAGAACCTTGTGATGGACGGAATTCCATTCACCGGTGGAAACTTCTTCACTGGCCGCAGTTCAATGCCAATCGTGGTGGATGCAATGCCCGAGCACCACGTGCCAGGTATTAGCAGCCCAGCGCTTGCGCGTACCACGCCTAGTGCAGCCACTTTGTTTGGCATACCAAGCGGATTTCATGGGAAAAGTGATGCGGCAGCCGTGCGTGATCGACAGCTACGCGAACTCTTGGGGGATCGCGGGATGTTGGGATTGAAGTCCACAGCATCGGCCAGCTCCTCAAGACCTGTTGGCATCGACGGTGTCACCGCATCTACTAAGGGCAACGACCTCATTGGTCCCCCTGTCGCCTATGACGATTCCATCCAGGAGGCAAGGAGGCGTCAGATCGAGAAAGAGATCGCGGAACAGTACGAGGAGAAGATTGCTGATCTGCGAAGTGAAGTACTCAAGGCTCAGAAAGCCGAACAACGTCTCAGAGCTGATCGTGATGAGTGGAGATTATTCGCTGAAACGATTCAAGAAAATAATGGAGACGATGACGGTGATGAAGCTGGCGACGAGAACGGAGAGGAAGAGCATGATGAAGGTACCGGCACGGGGTATGATCCTCCAGATCCGCCTGACGACGATGATGACAAGAAGAAAGGTGGAGGGGGCAAACCCGAATCGGATCCTGGCTCGCACGCGCGTGATCCTGATGGAGATGCGGATCCTGAAGTCACAGAGGTGAGAATTTCCAGGAGGGAAGCCGACAAAGTTACTGTTCCTCCATGGCCTACTCTCACTCATCTCAACAACTGGCGATCTGTGTGCACGGCAAATGTCTTAGGGGCATCAGCCGACCCACATCATGAGGACTGGATGTTATGGCTGGAACCAGCGTTCAACCCATTCCCTGATGTCGAAGCATTGAATGATTCAGGACACAAGAAGTTCAAGAGCATAGACGTCAAATTGGGGATCGCCATGGTCGCAATGCTACGTGCCGGTGGTGCCAAATCAGCTGACCTGTACCTCGAGGTGAACCGGAAGGCCAACGATTACATCAGCAGGCCTGACGTGAAGATCATCAAAGGACGACAAGTCATTGCGATGATGTACGAAAGTTTTCGAACGCATGATCGTCTTGACATGATCATCACTCTTGAGTATTTGGTGAAGCTCCAGTATCAAGGCGACAACAAGCTTCATACGTTCAAGCAGACGTGGTTGGAAGTTCTGGGACGGATGAGACCAGAGGACATTCCATCCAAAACAGCTCTCCGTGATTGCTTGTACAGCAAGATCAAGGACTCGCCCGCAATGAAAATGGACTTGGGCATGCACTATGAACACCTGCCCTATAACCATGAAGATCGATCGTACGACAACCTGATGAAGATCATTGATCGTACCATCATGCGGAAACGAGAACAGTCAAATCTCACTCAGACTCAAATTGGCTTGCGCCAGATGCTTGAGGGCAAGGATTTGCTTGCTGCACCGGCCAAAGTACCTGAGAAACCTACGCCTAACGCAGCTCCATCCGCAAAGGTCAAGGCTTCGCCGACCAAGCCGGACAAAGCAACACCTGTACTACCTCAAAGCAAAGCGAAGAGTCATGCGAAGACCAAGCCGAAGCCCAAGAAGAAGACGGGGAGTGAGTCAGCGGACAACAGAGGTGACAAAAGCAAGAAGCAAATCCGCTGCAAGTTCCATTTCACAGATGCAGGGTGTCGAAATGGCGATAAGTGTCCATTCAGTCACTCGAAGAAGACTCCAGAACGACCCTTCACGCCGAGGACGAGAACCCCAAGTCCATCTGGAGGAGGAGGAAACAGGATATGCTACTCGTTCAAGAACACAGGCTCGTGCTCAAGAGAAAATTGTCCTTTCAAGCATGAGGCAGCAGCTACCCCAGCTCCGGAACCAAAGGCAAAAGCTAAAGCCAAATCCGAAGCGAAGGCAGTTCCAGCGAAGCCGAATGCCAAGGCCAAGGCACTCCCTGCTGCACCCGCCATCAGATTGTGTCGAAGATGGAATCCATCAGCTCCGGCTATATGGAAGCGATCTTCAAAACAAGATGAGGAGGAGTCAGATTGTCCATCCGTTGACAGCGACGCTGATTCGGATTGTTCAACAGATGACGAATCCTCGGGAACGACTACGTCGACCAGAAAAGTGACAAAGCGCAATGTGACATTTGCCAATGACGTGAAGTTCATTTCTTCGTGTCCTAGACGATCGAAGAAAGACAAAGAGCGGAAGGTGAAGTACGTCGACATGGAAGCGTTTGTCAATGATGAGGATCGCGCCGTGAGCTTGGAATTCGCCAAGCACAAAGCGAGATTGAGGGCAAAGATCATGAGAGACATGGTTGACGACGATGATGATCAATGCGGAGATCGAGTTTCATTCGTACGAATCCCAGGAACGTCTCGAGTGGAAGAAGTTTCGTTCTACGACGGTGAGGATTCCATCGTTGAGCGTGAACTCGATGCTGCACACAGCAAACGGATCATCAATCAAGGCTTGTTCAAATGTATGGTTCAGCCAGTCATCCTTAAGAAGAAGATCAAGTTTCTCATGGACACTGGATGTGGTCATGACCTCATATCTCAGAAGAAGATCGAGAAGCATAGTCTCGAGACACTCGTGACTCCAGAGCCCATATCATTTCAGACAGCCAATGGAATCACCGATACCGATCTCGTGTCGAATTTCCAGACTGAGTCGTTCGAGGAACCGATCAACGCTTATGTGTTGGATGACACACCGTCGGTGCTTTCCAGAGGCAAGAGATGTATGAACTTCAACTACGGGTTTGTGTGGCCACCCGGAAGGGAACCATTCATGATCAACCCGCAGGGCAAGAGAATATCTCTGTTCGTGAACGGTGACATCCCGTACGTTCGTGCCGGGAGTTCTAAGTCATTGGTTCATGATGATCCGGAGGCCAAAGCCATCACCGAAATCTTCAAAGGTGCGTTGACAGCAGGCAATGTTGACGTCAGCGTCGCAGCTGCCGCTGAAGCTGCACCGAGCGAGATCGAAGCAGAAGAAGAAGGTTATGATCATGAACGACCTCCTGATCCTGAACCCCAAGAACCTCCTATAGAAGAAGTACCAGAGTCCGAGGCCGGACGCCCTCCGGACGACGACGAAGGAAAAGGAGTGGGTGAAATTCCATTGGATGGTGACGATGAGGTGATCATTGATGTGGAAGGCGACGGTGCGCCGAGCCGCAAGGACAGAGTCGGAACACTGAAAGCCGAAGCGAAGACATTGGCACATCTGTGTACTCATCGCTACCGCAATCCATATTGCGAATCGTGCATACGCGCGAAGATGAAGCACTTGCGAACGCAACGAGGTGCATTTCAACGTGTGATCAAACACTGGGGAGATCTTGTGACGTTCGATTTCCTTGACATGCGCAAGGCCGCCGAAGCAGGCATTGGACTCGATGACGGTGCACGTGAGGTTCTAGTCATCAGGGATATCGCCACCAAAATGATTGCAGCGATTCCCACGGCTTCAAGGAGCACTGACGAAGTCGTCATGGCCATCAGACGCCTCATGGGGAGACGCAAGATTCATATGGCGTACAGTGATGAAGCACCAGAGTTCGATTCAGCTATGGCACAGTTGAAGGTCGTGATCGATCATTCCCTTCCAGGGAAACCCAGTAACAATTCACTCGCTGAACGATCAAATCAAGAAGTGATCAACACAGTCGCAGCGTCCATGTTACACGCCGGATTGCCCGCTCAATACTGGTCCTTTGCGCTTAATTGCGTGATGCAGAACCTCAACGTTGAAGATGTGGAAGGCGACGGTGATTCAGCATGGAAGCGAATGACTGGAAAGGACTTCGAGGGAAAAGCCATACCCTTTGGTGCCAAAGTCTTCTTCAAGCCGACGGACACAAGGCCGAAGACATACGGCAACAAGTTCGATCCAAAGGGGATTCCAGGCATCTTCGCCGGATACATCATCACTGCTGGTCAAGGATGGTCCAAGAAGTATCGCGTTTGGGATATGAAGGAGTTTGCCAACGCGAACTTGTCGATGGACGCATCTGTTCCCAGGAAGTTGATGAGACCGTACGAGACAGAAGTTATCTACTTCCCAGAGGAGATAACGTTTCCCCTGAAAGCCGAGTACGAAAGGATGAACTCAACCATTGAGGGACTCAGGGACAACGTTGACCTCGCTGGCAAGGAGATAAAAGACGTCGATGACGGTGGTGACGGTCCGCCTGGAGGAGATGGTGGCGACGGGGATGACGATGATCCAAGTGGACTTCTTCCTCCACCGGATCCCGGAGAAGATCCTGACTTACAGGACATAGATCCATCTGACATTGAAACGGAGCCGCTCGGCGAAGTCTTCAAGTCAGCAGAACATGAAGCTATTGATGCCATAGGAGACAAAAGACTCGAAGAACTAGACGAAGAGCTGGGTCTACGTGCAGCACCGCCTCCTTCTGAACCAAAGGTCAATGGGAAAGATCGACGATCGCCCCGCGAAGTCGGTCCAACCGGTAGACTCATCCCCGAAGGAGACATCGAAGAACCTGGAGAGATTATCAAGATCTTGAAAGAAAAGAAGTTGGCTCCCGAGGAGATTGAACATTGGAGTACGGGGAAGAAAGGAGACGGCATTGTATATCTTAACGATGACGGTGAAGCTTGCAAGATCGACAAAAGGGGAGTTCCGTACAAGATCCGAAGTGATGGTCGACGAACTCTTCCTACACGGCGACCTATCCATTCTTATTCTCCGGAAGCATGGAAGAAGATGAGCGAAGCGGAGAAGAAGGCAGCATACAAGAAAGAAACGCGAGACAAAGCTCGAGTTGCCAAGAAAGACCGGAAGAAGGCTGTGATAGGAAAGAAGATAGTCACCAAGATTTTGGACAACATGATCTTTCCCAAGATTGTCCCGTGTGAAGAAATTGATCTGCAACTCAACGTGTCCGTTGATGATGACGATGGGTGGTCATGGGCACAGTCCTATGTGGATCAATATACACAGGAACAATTCTTGGCAGATGTCGTGCCGGCCGTTCCAGCGCATATGGTCATGGATGATAACTGGATTCCTTCTATGCCGTGTACGACTTCTCACAGAAACGTACATCGGGAAAAGAATCATGCAGGAGGATCGTGCTGCAATGCCATGGTCACTCGACCCGTCACACGCAAGGAGATGATCAACAATCCCAAGGCCATGGAAGCTTTCATGAAAGAATGGAAGGGATTGTGGGACCAAGAAGTGTTTGACTTCTCAACTACGCGTGAATATGACGACGTCGTCGCTGAGGCAAAGAAGAAAGGTGAGAAAGTACATATGGCGCGAGTACACGGACTGATATACGAGAAGAACTATCAGCTCAAAGAGGACGATCCTGCCAGGAAGTTCAAGGGGCGAGGTGTACTACTCGGTGATCAGGTCAAAGACCAGAATATGGAAGCCGCATTGTTTCAGGATTTGGGGAATTCACCGGCTACGTTTGACGCCTCACGATGGGCAGATTATTACGGATGTCTTCCTGGCAACGATGTCCAGATGGCGGATGCTATCCAAGCATACATTCAGGCTAGATTGTCGGGCACTCCATGTTGGGTTGAACTGCCTGATGAAGCCTGGCATCCATCTGCGAAACGGCACAAATTCCGTAGGCCGGTATGTCGCCTGATCAAAGCTCTATATGGACATCCTGACGCAGGAACCATGGGGGAACAACATTGCCACACCGCGGTACAGAAAGTAGGGTTCAAGCCGATTGGTGATGAATGGCCATCATTGTATTTTCACCCGCAAATGAAGCTCTTACTTGTCATCTACGTGGATGATCTCAAGATGGCAGGACCCAAAGAGAATCTACCCAAGGGTTGGG
>CAJNDT010004816.1:0-10710 GCA_905221615.1 Symbiodinium sp. CCMP2592
TACTTTGCACAACTGTGCAATCTCCTTTGCGTGGTCGTCGACGATTCGTCCGGGGGGGGTCTGGGGGTGTCCGGGGGGTGTCCGGGGGGGGTCCGGGGGGGCCCCCCGGCCACTTGCGTACATCTTGTCCGGGGGTGTCCGGGGGCGCCCCCCGGTCCGGGGGGGTCCGGGGGGGTCCGGGGGGGTCCCGAGGATCCGGGGGGGCCCCCCGGACGGACCGTAATTAGAGTACATATAGCATATGTCAAATATGTCATATATGTATTCATAAGTCTATATTTATATATACATTACGTATGTGTACAGATACACCGATAAACATGCATATCTACCTGCGTGGATATAAAGATATACCTATATATGTATAAACACACCTATATGATATATATGTATACATATACATGGTTATATCATATAATAGACATATAAGAATATATCTCAGCTATATACATAATACATATAACATATACACATATATACATATATACATATACGACATACTATTCATTACACATTTACATTTACAGATAGGTAATTATGTACATATATATAGAACACACACACATAAATAATAACACCATATACATCGATACCTTATAACATATACCTGCAATAGACAATATACATATATACTAATACTATGTACATATATATACATAGAAACACCATATAACCACAACACAATACGTATATACCTATAAATACCTATACACTGATACTGATCTACATATATACCAATATACATACATACATATGGTTATAACTATGTATTTTTATACTATATATATCTAGTACATCTAACCCATATCCCATTATTACCAGCATATACAATATATACATATATATATATATATATATATATATATATATATATATGCGTATATGCATATAGGAATGCATCCATACATGCGTCCGTACATATATACATATTCACATATATATATATATATATATATATACATATGCATCTATGCATATATTCATACATACATACATATCTACATATGCACATAAATACATATATATACATCCATACATGTATGCATGTATGCATATCGACAACACACATATATACGTACATATACATACATATATATATATATATATATATTTATTTATTTATAAATACGTACATACAGACATACATACATACATACGTACATACATACATACATACATACATACATTTATGTATACATGTATAAATGCGTATACTTATGACCTTGACACGATCATATCCAACTTCGGTACTCCCCCCCCCCCTCTCCCTCCAGATACGGGCCTCCGGTAGTAAGGCACGCGAAATGCCTCTGTTCCTTGCGATTTTTTTCTTTCGGCATGCTCTCACATCGCTGACCAGACGCTCGGGGCTTAAGAGGCTTGGCGACCGCATTAGGAACGTCCCGAACGTTCCACCCGACTCCTTCGCGGGCGCGGCGCTGTTCCTCACCCTGGTTTGGCCTTCCTATCATAGGTCCGACCTCTTCGAAGTAGGCTCGCGCTGCTCTAGCACTTCAAGCACTCTCGTTTACCGTGTTGGATCTGTAGGCCGTGCCACTAGCCGAGAAGGTCTAGATACATAAACAAAAGCATGGAATTGCGATGCTCCTCGACTCTCTTTGCAACTGTGCCGAAACTTCGTTGATTTATGCCATCGGACACGTGCCCTGTTCGAAGCTCCTGCGCGGAACCCTAGCGACGGCTCATTTTTTTTGCGGGCGGGCGCCGCAGCTTCCTCCGCAGCTCACGCGGCACTCTGGCTGCCGCGCGACGTCCTGCAATCAGGCTTGCACGTCTTGGATGGCCATGCTGTCGCGCCGGCGGCGCCGGTCGAGTCTCGGTCTGGGCACCCCGCGTGGAAATCTCCGCGGGGCTGATGCGGAGGTGAGGGCAGCGAGTGCTGCCCTCCAGGGAGGCCGCGACGGCCTGCTGGAGGTGTTGTTCCTGCAGGTATGTAACAATCGTTCGCTCGAGATCTCTTTTTTCGACTTCGTCACCACGAACTGTCTGCCTCCTCTTGCGCCGTCTCCGGACGCACCTCCTCCCAGCCGTCCCTCAGTGCAGGATGTCTTCTCTTCAACAGCAGTAATCCCTTGCAGAGGGATGAGTGCACGGAGCCCGCCTCGTTGCCCCCTCCGATGGCTCCTCCCCCGTGTCCTCTGCGGACTTTTTCTTTTTCTTCGCGGCGGCCTGCCGCAAGCAGTCATAGTTTCAATACGTCACACAGTCGCGCCACCAACATCCTGCGCCTTCGTTGTTGAGTCGCTCTTTTTCTTCGCGCCCTGCCGCGATGCAATCACGAGTGGCAACACCGCGCCACCTTCATCTCGCACCTTCCCCGTTGGCTCACCGCCGGCGTCGGCTGCCTATAATTGTGGTAGGAGGGGTCGCGTGCGGGTCAGTGAGAGCCTGCATCCGCGAATCTGGCAGTGGACCTCCGTTTCGTGGCTCGGACGAAGCGGCACCTTCCGGACAGGGACGGGCACGACAACTGGATCCGGACAAGTCGTGCTCTAATCCGAGTCTGGCCTCCGTCGTCGTCACGGTGGAGCTTGTGTTTGCCGGAGGCTCGTCCTTTCGAGTCAACAATTAAGAGCAAGCTCCAGAAGCTCGTGCACGGCTCTGTTGCACATCTGCGGAGCGGACGGGAAGCGCCCGCATCCCGTATATGAGGAGGACTTCCTTCGGTCGGAGCTTCAACTTTCTTCAACTTCGCGGACTGCGCGCGACAGACAACCCCGCCGCCTTGCGCGTCGGCTTCTTGCCGCGCGCTTCCTCCAGCTCTTTTTCGAGCTTGTCCAGCTCCTGTAGTCAACGTCATAGGGGGCCGTGTGCTTAGGTCAGACATCACGATGGCCTCTTCCATACGCCGGCCCTCGTCGGCCTTGGCCTTCAGCCGCTTCCGGGAATCGTGCTTCCTAGTATTCTCCTGTCGCGCAGACAGCTAGGGCGTTGTCTCTTCCGGCCAGTCCTCCCTGCGCCTTGTCCCGCAGGCTCTGAAGTTTGCGGAAAGCCTCGGCCGGTGTGTTATAGACGTCGAAGCAGATGCACGACCTCTGCTCTCCGGGCCTCGGAGTCCGAGTCCTCCTTGTCCTTCAGCTCCTGACGCCGGTTGCGTCGGCGCTTGTTCTCGCTCTGCTTCCGCCTCTTTTTGGCCTGTGCACGAGGCCAGCCTACGTCGATTCCGCTACTACGTGCTGACGGTGCAGCACCGGCCTCGAGCAACTGAGCGTGCTCGGCCAACTTCTTCTCCACCTCCTCCACCTTTCTCTTAGCCTCGGCCTTCGCCTCGGCGTGCAGAGCGAGACGGCGAGACGCATTTCCGTGCCGACTCCAGCCCGGCGGTCGCCGAGCCTTCGCCTTCCCCTCGGCCTTGGCATTGTCGGCTTTGGACGCCTCCGCAGGTTATGTTCGGCCGATCCAGTCGTGACTGTGCGGTCCTCCAATCCCGGCCTTGGCCTTGCCTTCCTCGTGGCCCTTCACTTTGAGCAGGAGCCATGCCTTGCAAGTTGCACCGAATTTCAGTTCGAGCCCGTGGCACTTGATTTACTGTCTCCGGGCCTTCACAGCCTCGCGGTGCGCGTACACCGCCTGCCAGGGGACGTCCAGGTTGCGGGCCTTACAAAGTCGGGCAGTTCCTTCCTTGCTGTGTGTGTGTGTGCACGCACGTCACTGCCCTGTAGTTTTTCAGGTCCCCGCGACGGCGCGCATGGCATCCTTGCTGGTGAGCCTTTTCAGGAGGTTGTCTTTCCGGCACAAGTTGCCGAAGCTCACCATCTCCCACCAGTCTGCAAGGCGAGGTCTTGCGCTCTCTCCACTATCCGTGTTTGCCCGGAACACGAACACTCCCTTGCCTGAGAGAGCCCCCTCCACCGCCGACCAGGGCGCCGCCTCCACTTCCTCCTCCTCCTCGGCGTCGGCTTGGCCTGCCCCATGCGATGTTTCTCCGAAGAATAGCTGGCACGACGCGGGCTCGCACCCTCGTTTGCCGCCTCGCAAGCAGATTAAGGCAGTCTCCGATGTCGCTGGTTTTCCCTCCGAGCTTCAGGCCGGGTCCGCTTCCGGCTCTGCCTGCGGCGGCGCAGGAGCCTGCGACACCGTGACGTCAGAAGATTGCACACTACCAGGAGCAGGAGTCAGGAGCCCGCCTCGGCTTGAGAGGATTCGACAGGTCCCACGCCTGCATGTCAGGCGCTCAGGTTCCTGCAGCCACTGTCTCTCGGTTCGGGGATCCCACCGGACCCCTCGTCGGCAGTAGTGGCCTGACAGCAAAAGGGAACTAACAAGCACGGCACGCTTTGCAGTCGCGGTCGTCGTCGTCGTCGTCTCGTCCGCACGACTCAGGGCCGTGCTGCTGCGCTGTGCTCACCTGTCATGAACTACTGCTGCACAACTTGCTCAAAACGGCCTCTCAGACCAAGGGCCATGCCGTCTTCGGGAGCTGCTACCTCGGAGGCAGCGTTTTCCCCTCAGTCCCACGCCGGGAAGTCCAAGCCGTGGGCGTCCACCGGTGCAGGCACCTGACAGAACACCCAACGCAGGGACCGCGGTTCGGACTGTCCTGATCCGGCCTCGGGCACTTCGGGTTCTCCACCTCGATGGCACACACATAAATGGCATGAGAGAGTCAGTGCGCGACTGCGTGCGTGTGCGTGTGAGCTCTGCGTGGCTATATGTATACAGGTACAGGTATTTGGGCACGTACGTACGTATGGAATATGTACGTATATATGCACGTACACACACACACAATCAATATATGTATAATTACGTGTGTGTACATGTCTATGACTACACCTCTCCGTTTGTAGGTACGTACGTCTGCGCATGTTATGTGTGTATAGATGTACACTACTATATACACGAGACATACATCCGCAGTCTGTCTCTCGCTCCTCTCTCTTTTCTCCCCCTGTCTCCATGTCTGCCTGCTGCGTGTCCCCTTGTAAGCCCTTCCGCAACAGCCTTCAGTCGGAAGTCCGGCTGCCGGCACCGGAGGGGCTCCTGTTTGCTGCACGGCTCCACCAGCGTTCGATGCATCTGGCTGCGAGAGGTCGCTTGGCCTTGGGCGGCATAGGCCACGCCTCGCGTCTGCGCAGGTCCCGATTTCATGGCGAGCGTTGGTCGACCGGCCTGTGCACCAGCCCGCGAGACCTGCGCCTGAGGAACAAAAACACAAGCGTGGTAGACTTGAGCTCTGGTCCTGAGGTTTCTGAGGTGCGAACACACCACAAGGCTGAGTGCCCTGAAGCTGAACCTGCGAGCGCGCATGTCCTGCTATTGCGCTTCACGGGCCGCGTGCATGCCGAGCGCCGCGCATGCTGCTCAGCGGTGTCAGAGAGGCTTCAACGACTGCGGCGCGAAAGTGCTTATGCTGTGCTCTTGCTCGAGCCACCAGTCGGCCGACCACATTGTTCTCGCAAGAGAGAGTGTGCGTGGCCGCTCCGTGTGCACAAGAAACGGATGTGGACAGAGTCTTCCGATCCCAGACGAGGGTGCAAATCGAAGAGATAACACAGAATGGAGTCGACGTGTCAGTTATAATATGATCGAGACCAACAGTAGCGATGCTTCTTGTGTTGCAGCCACTGAGTCCGCGCTGGGCTGTCTGTCGTGCCCGTCTGCGGACTCGAAGCATCATGGGAGCCGAAACAAAACGTTTCTGGAGGGTTGCATACCGTGCATTCTCGGCGGGAGAAGCTTTTCACTGGGAAAACACGGGACAGTTAAAACTTTCGAAGGGGCGATGAAAGACGATGTCACGAGAATGTGTTGCTGCTCCACTATGACTGGCGACACTGCCTCCGGGCATGTCCTCGCTTCAAGCGGATCTATTGGCAGGACGCGGCCCTCGCCCTTACCCCACTGACGCCTTCGTGCTGCGGCCCCGGATTCTGGGAGCCCGGCTGTAGGTTTGCATCGTTTTGAGCTGCCAACAACAACAACGGTTTTGAACGCTAGTTCATTCTGGATGATGGCAGCGACTCGATTAAAATCGCACGTTGAAATGGATTCACTGCGCAGAAGCGGTCCCTCACCCTTACCTCACTGGCATCTTCGTGCTACGGCAAGTGAGGCCCCGGGACTTGGGAACCCGGGCGTAGGTTTACGCCGTCCTGCGCTGCTAGTTAGATAGTGATGCGTCACGTGTCACGGTTTATCTATCATAAAACCTCAGCCCACACGGACTGCAGCTGCTCCGCCCTCAATCTGAGGACCCATTGAAAATCCTTACCTCACTGTCGTCATTCCAGCAAAGTTCTCGTTTACGCAAGCTTTCGTGGTCAGGAATAGCGTTTAGAACTAAAGCCTAAGTGTTTAGGAGCCGTGTTAGGTTCAAACAGTAAGGCTTTCGTGCTGCTCCTTGCCTGACTGTCGTGCTTCCAGTAAGTTGTCGTTTACTCAAGCTTTAGCGTCTAGCTTTAGTGCTTATGAACAGGGAGGAGCGTTACATCCTAAAGCTTTAGTGTTTAGGATCAGAGTTAGCGCCAAACAAATCCTAGAGACTTTTTGTTTAAGTTCGTGCTTAGGCATGCTGTTTGACGGCAGATTTCTCTAAAATCGGAAGCGGATTTTTGGCGTGATAAATTCTCCTCGGGAAAAACAGGTTTTGTATTTGGGGGACGGACCGATCTCGGTGTTCCTTCGCTCTGATACCTAAATCACCAAGAAAAGTGTTTAGGAATAGGCTTGACCTAAATCCTAAAGCTTTGTTTGGGGTTTAGGAATAGGGGTTAGCACTAGATCCTGAAGCTTTAGCGCTTAGGAAAAGTTTCGCGCCAAATCGTAAAGCTGTCGTGTTTAGGAATGGGTTTAGGGTTTAGCGCGAAATCCTAAAGCCTCAATATTAAGGAAGAGGGTGAAAACTCTCGTGTTCAGGAATAGTGTTCAAGAATGCTTTAATAAGGTTTTACTATGGCTTCCGTGCGACTTTCATACAACTGTACAAAGGCCTTACACAAGCTTGAATAAGAGCTTAATATGGCTTTAACGTGGCTTTGATGGAAGCTTAATGCGGCCGTAAAAGGGTGCGAATAGAAGCTTCGGATGGTTTTGATATGGCGTTATTAGAGCTTCAGTAAGGCTTCAACGCTGACAACCAATACGGCATTGTTCGCTCCCCTGAACTTCCTCCGTGGCTTGGCACGACATCGCTTTATGGGTTTCGAACCCTGGGCTAGATATTGATCTACCTTCGCAGCATCCGAATGTCATATCCTGCTCGCTCTTAGTACATACTACGATTACGCCCTGGCGTGTCGGGGGTATGGATGAAGCGTTCCTACTGTCCGAACCGCAGAGGCGGCAGTGGCGAGATGCAAGCCATGACCCTCGCTGCTTACAGCTGCAGACCGTCGCCCGGCGAAAGCGACTGCAAGTCGTCACATTGCCGACCCAGGACCTAACTCCGAACGAAATTTCGCCATGCATGATGTCGAGGGCTCTCAATACGACTGCAAGCATTGCTGCAGAACTCGCGTCTCCCACGACCGCAAGCGTTGCTGCATGACTCTCATTGTCTGCCCTGCGAAAGGAAAAAAAAGAGTTTAGGAAACTAAACCCTAAAAGGCGGAGCTGGTTAAGGGCGGGAGCCGCCCTTCATGGGCGCGGGTGGGAAAAGAAATGCTGACGCGGCCGACACAAGGCCCCAGTCTCCGATGCTCTCCGGCGCACTCCGACGCCGAAAAAAATCTCATCGAAGTTGTGTGCCCAAGCGGGGTGGCCGTGACTGCTGTGCCCTGCGCAAACCCTAAACCCTAAACCCTAAACCCTAAACCCTAAACCCTAAACCCCTAAACCCTAAACCCTAAACCCTAAACCCTAAACCCCAAAACCCTAAACCCTAAACCCTAAACCCTAAACCCTAAACCCTAAACCCTAAACCCTAAATTTTAGAAGGCGCAAGCGCCAAGATGCGACAGCGTAGGTTGTTGGTTTAACAGTAGAATGGAAGCAGAAAGCACGAAATTCTTCTACGAAAGCCAGAAATCTTCTCCACGAAAGCCCGAAATTCTGCCCGAAATCCTTCCGGGCGCGGGTGCGGGGGGGCGCGGCGGGCGAGCGCGTGCGGGGCGCGGGTGGGCGCGGAGCCTGCGCTGGAGCGGGGGGCGTGGGCGGGGGGCGGTGCGGGCGGGCGCGTGTGCGGGCAAGAACGCGGGCGCGGGCGGGCGCGGGCGCGCACGGGCGCGGGGCGCTGGGCGCGGGGCGCGGGGCGCGGCGCGGGGCGCGGAGCACGGGGGGCGGGGCGCGGGGCACGGGGGCGCCGCGCGGGGGGCGTGGGGGGGCGCAGGCGGGCGCAGGAAGGCCCGAAATTCTCTTAGGGGCTTCCAGGGGCTTCCAGGGGCTTTCCAGGGACCTCCCAGGGGCTTCCCAGGGGCTTCTGAGGGGCCCGTAGGAGTCTCTGAGGGGCATTTTAGGTCACTTTCCCCAACCAGAAAAATTGCTTTTCAGGAGCGTTAGGACCTTCCCGACACCCTCCCTCCTCCCCCACCCCTCCCCCCCCCCCCCCTCCCCCCCCCCCCCCCCCTCCCGCCCCCCAGCGCTTCCCCGTGCGCGGCTGGTCTTAGGGGCTTTCAGAGGGTTTCAGCGTAGGAAAGCCCGAAATTCTCAGGCGCTTCCAGGGGCTTCCAGGGGCTTTCCAGGGACCTCCCAGCGGCTTCCCAGGGGCTTCTGAGGGGCCCGTAGGAGCCTCTGAGGGGCATTTTAAATCACTTTCCCCAACCAGAAAAATTACTATTTCAGGAGCCTTAGGACCTTCCCGAGACCCTCCCTCCTCCCCCGGCACAGGCGGGCGCAGGAAGGCCCGAAATTCTCTTAGGGGCTTCCAGGGGCTTCCAGGGGCTTCCAGGGGCTTTCCAGGGA
Source organism: Symbiodinium sp. CCMP2592 (assembly GCA_905221615.1). Lineage (NCBI taxonomy): Eukaryota > Dinophyceae > Suessiales > Symbiodiniaceae > Symbiodinium > Symbiodinium sp. CCMP2592. Next base: position 8,863 of record CAJNDT010004816.1, read on the forward strand.
CCTCCCAGGGGCTTCCCAGGGGCTTCTGAGGGGCCCGTAGGAGCCTCTGAGGGGCATTTTAGGTCACTTTCCCCAACCAGAAAAATTACTATTTCAGGAGCGTTAGAACCTTCCCGAGACCCTCCCTCCTCCCCCATCCCTCACCCCCCCCCCGGCGGGCGCAGGAAGACCCGAAATTCTCTTAGGGGCTTCCAGGGCTTCCAGGGGCTTTCCAGGGACCTCCCAGGGGCTTCCCAGGGGCTTCTGAGGGGCCCGTAGGAGCCTCTGAAGGGCATTTTAGGTCACTTTTCCCAACCAGAAAAATTACTATTTCAGGAGCGTTAGAACCTTCCCGAGACCCTCCCTCCTCCCCCATCCCTCACCCCCCCCCGGCGGGCGCAGGAAGACCCGAAATTCTCTTAGGGGCTTCCAGGGCTTCCAGGGGCTTTCCAGGGACCTCCCAGGGGCTTCCCAGGGGCTTCTGAGGGGCCCGTAGAAGCCTCTGAGGGGCATTTTAGGTCACTTTCCCCAACCAGAAAAATTACTATTTCAGGAGCGTTAGAACCTTCCCGAGACCCTCCCTCCTCCCCCATCCCTCACCCCCCCCCCGGCGGGCGCAGGAAGACCCGAAATTCTCTTAGGGGCTTCCAGGGCTTCCAGGGGCTTTCCAGGGACCTCCCAGGGGCTTCCCAGGGGCTTCTGAGGGGCCCGTAGGAGCCTCTGAAGGGCATTTTAGGTCACTTTTCCCAAACAGAAAAATTACTATTTCAGGAGCGTTAGGACCTTCCCGAGACCCTCCCTCCTTCCCCACACCTGGGTGCAAGCGGGCGCAGGAAGGCCCGAAATTCTCTTAGGGGCTTAGGGGCTTCCAGGGGCTTTCCAGGGACCTCCCAGGGGCTTCCCAGGGGCTTCTGAGGGGCCCGTAGGAGCCTCTGAGGGGCATTTTAGGTCATTTTCCCCAACCAGAAAAATTACTATTTCAGGAGCGTTAGGGCCTTCCCGAGACCTTCCCTCCTCCCCCACCATCCCCCCCCTCCCGCCCCCTCCCCGGCCCCCCGCCCATCCCCCCCAGCGCTTCCCCGTACGCAGCTGGTCTTAGGGGCTTTCAGAGGGTTTCAGCGTGTATTCCGCCGTGTGTGGCTGGTCAGCGACCTCATAGCGGCGCTCCCCCCGTGCGCGGCTGGTCTTAGGGGCTTCCCAAAGGCGTGCCAGCGCGCACCTCCTTCCCCCCGTCTTTCAGCAATCTTGGCTTTTTGGGGTGCTGCGGCTGTTAGCCCGCACCTCCTGCCCCCCGCATGTTTCGGCAATCTTGGCTCTTTCCGGTGCTGCGAGCTGGCAGCCCTCCCCCCCCCCGCAATCTTGGCTCCTCTTGGTGCTGCGGGCTGCTAGCCCGCAGCTCCTTCCTTCCCGTCTTTCGGCAATCTTGGCTCTTTAGTGCTTTCTGGCCCCGGGGTTTAGGATTTACGGGACCACGGGGGGTTCAAAGGAATTTCTGACTTCCAAGGCCCGAAATGGTGAAAACCCCACAAAAGCACCAACATCGTCGATTTTGCAGTACCCCTTCCTTTTCCGGGGGCCATTTCCAAGCTTCCCCAGGATTTTCAAGGTATTTCTGGCTTCCAAGGCCGCCGGAAAGACAAGGAAACTTCACAAAAGCACCAAAATCGTCGATGTTGCAGTCCCCGCTCCTTTTCCGGAGGCCATTTCCAAGGCCCCTTGGGACTTTCAAGGGAAGTTCCGGCTTCCAAGGCCCGAAATGGGCAAAACCCCACAAAAGAACCAAAATCGTCGATTCTGCAGTGTCCCCTTTCCTTTTCCGGAAACAATTTCCAAGTCTTTTCGGATTTCTTGGATTTCAGGTGTCCACGG
>CAJNDT010004817.1:0-10686 GCA_905221615.1 Symbiodinium sp. CCMP2592
AAAGGTTAACAACTTGTTTGGCTATGCAATTGAAGAAATACAGCTTATCCTCATCACAAAATCTTTCGTCGAAAGAGTATGCGATCAGTAAGTATTCTTGTCTATCTGTCATTCCTCAAATCTTAAACCAGTAAGCCCTAAACTCTAGACAGTGTAAACCGCCACGAAAGCGTTAACAACTTGTTTGGGTATGCAATTGAAATACAGCTTATCTTTCTCACAAAATCTTTCGTAAAAAAAGCATGCGACCAGTATGTATTCTTGTCTATTTGTCATTCCTCAAGTCTTAAACCAATTAAGCCCTAAACTCCAGACAGTGTAAACCGCCACGAATAGGTTAGTAACTTGCTTGGGTATGCAATTGAAGAAATAAAGCTTATCTTTCTCACATAATCTTTCGTCAAAAGAGCATGCGACCAGCATGTATTCTTGTCTATTTGTCATTCCTCAAGTCTTAAACCAAGTAAGCACTAAACTCCAGACAGTGTAAACCGCCACGAAAAAGTTAACAACTTGTTTGGGTATGGAATTGAAGAAATAAAGCTTATCTTTCTCACAAGACCTTTCGTCAAAAGAGCATGCGACCAGTAAGTATTCTTGTCTATTTGTCATTCCTCAAATCTTAAACCAAGTAAGCCCTAAACTCCAGACAGTGTGAACCGCCACGAATGGGTCAACAACTTGTTTGGGTGTGCAATTGAAGAAATAAAGCTTATCTTTCTCACAAAATCTTTCGTCAAAAGAGCATGCGACCAGTAAGTATTCTGATCTGTTTGTCATTCCTCAAATCTTAAACCAAGTAAGCCCTAAACTCCAGACAGTGTAAACCGCCACGAAAATTTTAACAACTTGTTTGGGTATGCTACTGAAGAAATAAAGCTTAACCTTCTCACAAAACCTTTCGTCAAAGGAGCATGCGACCAGTAAGTATTCTTGTCAATGTGTCATTCCTCAAATCTTAAACCAAGTATATAAGACCTAAACTCCAGACAGTGTAAACCGCCACGAAAGCGTTAACAACTTGTTTGGGTATGCAGCTGAAGAAATGCTTTCTCACAAAATCTTTCGTCAAAAGAGCATGCGACCAGTAAGTATTCTTGTCTATTTGTCATGCATCAAATCTTAAACCAAGCAAGCCCTAAACTCCAGACAGCCTAAACCGCCACGAAAAGGTTAACAACTTGTTTGGGTATGCAATTGAAGAAGTGAAGTTTATCTTTCCCAAAAAATCGTTCGTCCAAAAAGAGCATGCGACCAGCAAGTATTCTTGTCTATTTGTCATTCTTCAAATCTCAAACCAAGTAAGCCCTAAACTCCAGACAGTGTAAACCGCCACGAAAAGGGTACCAACTTGTTTGGGTATGCAATCGAAGAAATAAAGCTTATCTTTCTCAGAAAATCTTTCGTCAAAAGAGCATGCGACCAGTAAGTATTCTGGTCTATTTGTCATTCCTCAAATCTTAAACCAAGTAAGCCATACACTCCAGACAGTGTAAACCGCCACGAAAAGGTTAACAACTTGGTTGGGTATGCAATTGAAGAAATACAGCTTTTCTTTTTCACAAAATCTTCCGTCAAATAAGCATGCGACCCGTACGTATTCTTGTCTATCTGTCATTCCTCAAATCTTAAACCAAGTAAGCCCTAAACTCCAGACAGTGTAAACCGCCACGAAGAGGTTAACAACTTGTTTGGGTGTGCAATTGATGAAATAAAGCATATCTTTCTTACAAAATCTTTCGTCCAAAAAGAGCATGCGACCAGCAAGTATTCTTGTCTATGTGTCATGCATCAAATCTTACACCAAGTAAGCCCTAAACTCCAGACAGTGTAAACCGCCACGAAAAGGTTAACAACTTGTTTGGGTATGCAATTGAAGAAATAAAGCTTATCTTTCTCACAAAAACTGTAGTCAAAAGAGCATGGGCCCAGTAAGTATTCTTGTCTATTTGCCATTCCTCATTCTTACACAATTAGCGCCCTAAACTCCAGACAGTGTAAACCGCCACGAAAGGGTTAACAACTTGTTTGGGTATGCAATTGAAGAAATACAGCTTATCTTTCTCACAAAATCTTTCGTCAAAAGAGCATGCGACCAGTAAGTATTCTTGTCTATCTGTCATTCCTCAAATCTTAAACCAAGCAAGCCCTAAACTCCAGACAGTGTAATCCGCCACGAAAACGTTAACAACTTGTTTGGGTGTGCAACTGAAGAAATAAAGCTTATCTTTCTCACAAAACCTTTCGTCAAAAGAGCATGCGACCAGTAAGTATTCTTGTCTATTTGTCATGCCTCAACTCTTACACCAAGTAAGCCCTAAACTCCAGACAGTGTAAACCGCCACGAAAAGGTTAACAACTTCTTTGGGTATGCAAATGAAGACATACAGCTTATCTTTCTCACAAAATCTGTGGTCAAAAGAGCATGCGACCAGTAAGTATTCTTGTCTATTTGTCATTCCCCAAATCTTAAACCCAGTGAGAGCTAAACTCCAGACAGTTTGAACCACCACGAAAAGGTTAACAACTTGTTTGGGTATGCAGCTGAAGAAATACAGCTTATCTTTGTCACAAAATCTTTCGTCAAAAGGGCATGCGACCAGTAAGTATTCTTGTCTATTCGTCATGCCTCAGATCTTATTTTAAACCAAGTAAGCCCTACTCTCCAGACAGTGTGAACCGCCACGAAAGGGCTGACAACTTGTTTGGGTATGCAATTGAAGAAATAAAGCTTATCCTCATCACAAATTCTTTCGTCAAAAAGAGCATGCGACCAGCAAGTATTCTTGTCTATTTGTCATCCTCAAATCTTAAACCAAGTAGGCCCTAAACTCCAGACAATGTAAAACGCCACGAAAAGGTTAACAACTTGTTTGGGTATGCAATGGAAGAAATAAAGCTTATCTATCTCACAAAATCTTTCGTCAAAAGAGCATGCGACCAGTAAGTATTCTGGTCTATTTGTCATTCCCCAAATCTTAAACCCAGTGAGAGCTAAACTCCAGACAGTTTGAACCACCACGAAAAGGTTAACATTTTGTTTGGGTATGCAGTTAAAGAAATACAGCTCATCTTTGTCACAAAATCTTTCGTCAAAAGGGCATGCGACCAGTAAGTATTCTTGTCTATTCGTCATGCCTCAAATCTTATTTTAAACCAAGTAAGCCCTACACTCCAGACGGTGTGAACCGCCACGAAAGGGCTAACAACTTGCTTGGGTATGCAATTGAAGAAATCAAGCTTGACTTCCTCACAAAATCTTTCGTCAAAAGAGCATGCGACCAGCAAGTATTCTTGTCTATCTGTCATTCCTCAAATCTTAAACCAAGTAAGCCCTAAACTCCAGACAGTGTGAACCGCCACGAATAGGTCAACAACTTGTTTGGGTGTGCAATTGAAGAAATAAAGCTTATCCTCATCACACAATCTTTCGTCAAAAGAGCATGCGACCAGTAAGTATTCTTGTCTATTTGTCATGCATCAAATCTTAAACCAAGCAAGCCCTAAATTCCAGACAGCGTAACCCGCCACGAAAAGGTTAACAACTTGTTTGGGTATGCAATTGAAGAAGTAAAGTTTATCTTTCCCACAAAATCGTTCGTCCAAAAAGAGCATGCGACCAGCAAGTATTCTTGTCTATCTGTCATTCTTCAAATCTCAAACCAAGTAAGCCCTAAACTCCAGACAGTGTAAACCGCCACGAAAAGGGTACCAACTTGTTTGGGTATGCAATTGAAGAAATAAAGCTTATCTTTCTCACAAAATCTTTCGTCAACAGAGCATGCGACCAGTAAGTATTCTTGTCTATGTGTCATGCATCAAATCTTACACCAAGCAAGCCCTAAACTCCAGACAGTGTAAACCGCCACGAAAAGGTTAACAACTTGCTTGGGTATGGAATTGAAAAAATAAAGCTTATCTTTCTCACAAAAACTTTCGTCAAAAGAGCATGCGACCAGTAAGTATTCTTGTCTATTTGTCATTCCTCAAATCTTAAACCAAGTAAGCCCTAAACTCCAGAAAGTGTAAACCGACACGAAAAAGTTAACAACTTCTTCGGGTATGCAATTGAAAAAGTAAATCTTATCCTTCTCACAAAATCTTTCGTCAAAAGATCATGCGACCAGCATGTATTCTTGTCTATTTGTCATGCCTCAAGTCTTAAACCAAGTAAGCCCTAAACTCCAGACAGTGTAAACCGCCACGAAAAGGTTAACAACTTGTTTGGGTATGCAACTGAAGAGATACAGCTTATCTTTCTCACAAAATCTTTCGTCAAAAGAGCATGCAACCAGAAAGTATTCTTGTCTATTTGTCATTCCTCAAATCTTAAACCAAGTAAGCCCTACACTCCAGACAGTGTAAACCGCCACGAAAAGGTTAACAACTTGGTTGGGTATGCAATTGAAGAAATACAGCTTATCTTTTTCACAAAATCTTTCGTCAAAAGAGCATGCGACCAGTAAGTATTCTTGTCTATTCGTCATTCCTCAAATCCTAAACCAAGTAAGCCATAACCTCCAGACAGTGTAAACCGCAACGAAAAGGTTAACAACTTGTTGGGGTATGCAATGGAAGACATACAGCTTATCTTTCTCACGAAATCTTTCGCCAAAGGAGCATGCGAGCAGTGAGTATTCTTGTCTATTTGTCATTCCTCAAATCTTAAACCAAGTAGGCCCTAAACTCCAGACAATGTAAAACGCCACGAAAAGGTTAACAACTTGTTTGGGTATGCAATGGAAGAAATAAAGCTTATCTATCTCACGTAAACTTTCGTCAAAAGAGCATGCGACCAGTAAGTATTCTGGTCTATTTGTCATTCCTCAAATCTTCAACCAAGTAAGCCCTAAACTCCAGACAGTGTAAGCCGCCACGAAAAGGTTAACAACTTGTTTGGGTATGCAATTGAAGAAGTAAAGTTTATCTTTCCCACGAAAACTTTCGTCAAAAGAGCATGCGACCAGTAAGTATTCTTGTCTATTTGTCATGCCTCAAATCTTAAACCAAGTAAGCCCTAAACTCCAGACAGTGTAAACCGCCACGAGAAGGTGATTAACTTGTTTGGGTATGCATTTGAAGAGATACAGCTTTTCTTTCTCACAAAATCTTTCGTCAAAAGAGCATGCGACCAGTAAGTATTCTTGTCTATTTGTCATTCTTTAAATCTTAAACCAAGTAAGCCCTAAACTCCAGACAGTGTAAACCGCCACGAAAAGGTTAACAACTTGTTTGGGTATGCAAATGAAGAGATAAAGCTTTTCGTTCTCACAAAATCGTTCGTCAAAAGAGCATGCGACCAGTAAGTATTCTTGTCTATTTGTCAATCGTCAAATCTTAAACCAAGTGAGCCCTAAACACCAGACAGTGTGAACCGCCACGAATAGGTCAACAACTTGTTTGGGTGTGCAATTGAAGAAATAAAGCTTATCTTTCTCACAAAATCTTTCGTCAAAAGAGCATGCGACCAGTAAGTATTCTGGTCTGTTTGTCATTCCTCAAATCTTAAACCAAGTAAGCCCTACACTCCAGACAGTGTAAACCCCCACGAAAAGGTTAACAACTTGGTTGGGTATGCAGTTGACGAAGTGAAGCTTATCTTTCTCACAAGCCCTTCCGTCAAATAAGCATGCGACCCGTACGTATTCTTGTTTATTTGTCATTCCTCAAATCTTAAACCAAGTAGGCCCTAACTCCAGACAGTGTAAACCGCCACGAAAAGGTTAACAACTTGGTTGGGTATGAAACTGAAGAAATAAAGCTTATCTTTCTCACAAAGTCTTTCGTCAACAGAGCATGCGACCAGTAAGTATTCTTGTCTATTCGTCATTCCTCAAATCTTAAACCAAGTAAGCCATAAACTCCAGACAGTGTAAACCGCCACGAAAAGGTTAACAACTTGTTTGGATATGCAATGGAAGACATACAGCTTATCTTTTTCACAACATCTTTCGTCAACAGAGCATGCGACCAGTAAGTATTCTTGTCTTTTTGTCATTCCTCAAATCTTAAACCAAGTAAGCCCTAAACTCCAGACAGTGTAAACCGGCACGAAAAGGTTAACAACTTGGTTGGGTATGCAATTGAAGAAATAAAGCTTATCTTTCTCACAAAATCTTTCGTCAACAGAGCATGCGACCAGTAAGTATTCTTGTCTATTCGTCATTCCTCAAATCTTAAACCAAGTAAGCCATAAACTCCAGACAGTTTGAACCGCCACGAAAAGGTTAACAACTTGTTTGGGTATGCAAATGAAGAGATACAGCTTATCTTTCTCACAAAGTCTTTCTTCAAAAGAGCATGCGACCAGTAAGAATTCTTAGCTATTTGTCATGCCTCAAATCTTAAACCAAGTAGGCCCTAAACTCCAGACAGTGTAAACCGCCACGAAAAGGTTAACAACTTGGTTGGGTATGCAATTGAAGAAATAAAGCTTATCTTTCTCACAAAATCTTTCGTCAACAGAGCATGCGACCAGTAAGTATTCTTGTCTATTTGTCATTCCTCAAATATTAAACCAAGTAAGCCCTAAACTCCAGACAGTGTAAACCCCCACGAAAAGGTTAACAACTTGCTTGTGTATGTAATTGAAGAAATAAAGCTTATCTTTCTCACGTAAACTTTCGTCAAAAGAGCATGCGACCAGTAAGTAGTTTTTTCTATGTGTCATTCCTGGAATCTTAAACCAAGTAAGCCCTAAACTCCAGACAGTGTAAACCGCCACGAAAAGGTTAACAACTTCTTTGGGTATGCAATTGAAGAAATAAAGCTTATCTTTCTCACAAAATCTTTCGTCAAAAGAGCGTGCCAACAGTAAGTATTCTTGTCTATGTGTCATTCCTCAAATCTTAAACCAGGTAAGCCCTAAACTCCAGACAGTGTAAACCGCCACGAAAAGGTTAACAACTTGTTTGGGTATGCAATTGAAGAAATAAAGCTTATCTTTCTCACGAAAACTTTCGTCAAAAGAGCATGCGACCAGTAAGTATTCTTGTCTATTTGTCATGCCTCAAATCTTAAACCAAGTAAGCCCTAAACTCCAGACAGTGTAAACCGCCACGAGAAGGTGATTAACTTGTTTGGGTATGCATTTGAAGAGATACAGCTTTTCTTTCTCACAAAATCTTTCGTCAAAAGAGCATGCGACCAGTAAGTATTCTTGTCTATTTGTCATTCTTTAAATCTTAAACCAAGTAAGCCCTAAACTCCAGACAGTGTAAACCGCCACGAAAAGGTTAACAACTTGTTTGGGTATGCAAATGAAGAGATAAAGCTTTTCGTTCTCACAAAATGTTTCGTCAAAATAACATGCCACCAGTAAGTATTCTTGTCTATGTGTCATTCCTCAAATCTTAAACCCAGTGAGCGCTAAACTCCAGACAGTTTGAACCACCACGAAAAGGCTAACAACTTCTTTGGGTATGCAACTGAAGAAATAAAGCGTATCTTTCTCACAAAATCTTTCGTCAAAAGAGCATGCGACCAATAAGTATTCTGTCTATTTGTCATGCCTCAAATCTTAAACCAAGTAAGCCCTAAACTCCAGACACTGTAAACCGCCACGAAAAGGTTAACAACTTGTTTGGGTATGCACTTGAAGAAATACAGCTTATCTTTCTCACAGAAACTTTCGTCAAAAGAGCATGAGACCAGTAAATATTCTTGTCTATTTGTCATTCTTCAAATCTAAAAACAAAAGTGAGCCTAAAATTCCAGAAAGTGTAAACCGCCACGAAAAGGTTAACAACTTGTTTGGATTTGCAACTGAGAAAATAAAGCTTATCTTTCTCACAAAATCTTTCGTCAAAAGAGCATGCGACCAGTAAGTATTCTGGTCTATTTGTCATTCCTCAAATCTTAAACCAAGTAAGTCCTACACTCCAGACAGTGTAACCCGCGACGAAAAGGTTAACAACTTGGTTGGGTATGCAATTTAAGAAATAAAGCTTATCTTTCTCACAAAATCTTTCGTCAAAAGAGCATGCAACCAGTAAGTATTCTTGTCTATTAGTCATTCCCCAAATCTTAAACCAAGTAAGCCCTAAACTCCAGACAGTGTAAACCGCCACGAAAAGGTGATTAACTTGTTTGGGTGCATGCGACCCGTAAGTACTCTTGTCTATTTGTCATTCCTCGAATCTTAACCCAAGGAAGCCCTAATTTCCAGACAGTGTAAACCGCCACGAAAAGGTTAACAACTTGTTGGGGTATGCAACTGAGAAAATACAGCTTATCTTTCTCACAAACTCCTTCGTCAAAAGAGCATGTGACCAGCAAGTATTCTTGTCTATTTGTCATTCCTCAAATCTTAAACCAAGTAAGCCCTAAACTCCAGACAGTGTAAACCGAAACGAAAAGGTCAACAACTTGTTTGGGTATGCACTTGAAGAAATAAAGCTTATCTTTCTCACAGAAACTTTCGTCAAAAGAGCATGCGACCAGTAAGTATTCTTGTCTATTTGTCATTCCTCAAATCTTAAACCAAGTAAGCCCTAAACTCCAGACAGTGTAATCCGCCACGAAAAGATTAACAACTTGTTTGGGTATGCAGTGGAAGACATACAGCTTATCTTTCTCACGAAATCTTTCGTCAACAGAGCATGCGACCAGTAAGTAGTCTTTTCTATGTGTCATTCCTGGAATCTTAAACCAAGTAAGCCCTAAACTCCAGACAGTGTAAACCGCCACGAAAAGGTTAACAACTTGTTTGGGTATGCAATTGAAGAGATAAAGCATATCTTTCTCACAAAATCTTTCGTCAAAAGAGCATGCGACCAGTAAGTATTCTTGTCTATTTGTCATTCCTCAAATCTTAAACCAAGTAGGCCCTAAACTCCAGACAATGTAAGCCGCCACGAAAAGGTTAACAACTTGCTTGGGTATGCAATTGAAGACATAAAGCTTATCTTTCTCACAAAAAATCTTTCGCCAAAAGAGCATGCAACCAGTAAGGATTCTTGTCTATTTGTCATTCCTCAAATCTTAAACCAAGTAAGCCCTAAACTCCAGACAGTGTATACCGCCACGAAAAGGTTAACAACTTGTTTGGGGTATGCAACTGAAGAAATAAAGCTTATCTTTCTCACAAAAACTTTCGTCAAACGAGGATGCGACCAGTAAGTATTCTTGTCTGTTTGTCATTCGCCAAACCTTAAACCAAGTAAGCCCTAAACTCCAGACAGTGTAAACCGCCACGAAAAGGTTAACAACTTGTTTGGGTATGAAATTGAAGAAATAAAAGCTTATCTTTCTCACAAAATCTGTGGACAAAAGAGCATGCGACCAGTAAGTATTCTTGTCTATTTGTCATTCCTCAAATCTTAAACCAAGTAAGCCCTAAAGTCCAGACAGTGTGAACCGCCACGAAAAGGTTAACAACTTGTTTGGGTATGCATTTGAAGAAATACAGCTTATCCTCATCACAAAATCTGTCGTCGAAAGAGCATGCGACCAGTATTGTCTATTTGTCATTCTTCAAATCTTAAACCAAGTAAGCCCTAAACTCCAGACAGTGTAAAACGCCACGAATAGGTCAACAACTTGTTTGGGTATGCAATTGAAGAAATACAGCTGATCTTCCTCACAAAATCTTTCGTCAAAAGAGCATGCGACCAGTAAATATTCTTGTGTATTTGCCATTCGTCAAACCTTAAACCAAGTAAACCCTAAACTCCAGACACTGTAAACCGCCACGGAAAGGCTAACAACTTGCCTGGGTATGCAATTGAAAAAGTAAAGCTTACCTTTCTCACAAAATCTTTCGTCAAAAGAGCATGCGACCAGTAAGTATTCTTGTCTATTTGTCATTCCTCAAGAACTGAGTACGCCCTAAACTCCAGACAATGTGAACCGCCACAAAAAGGTGAACAACTTGTTTGGAAATGCAATTGAAGAAATAAAGCTTATCTTTCTCGCAAAATCTTTCGTCAAAAGAGCATGCGACCAGTAAGATTCTTGTCTATTTGTCATTCCTCAAATCTTAAACCAAGTAAGCCCTAAACTCCAGACAGTGTAAACCGCCACGAAAAGAATAACAACTTGTTTGGATATGCAGTGGAAGAAATACAGCTTATCCTTGTCACAAAATCTTTCGTCAAAAGAGCATGCCGCCAGTAAGTATTCTTGTCTATTTGTCATTCCTCGAATCTTGAACCAAGTAAGCCCTAACCTCCAGACAATGTAAACCGCCACGAAAAGATTAACCATTTGTTTGGGTATGCAATTGAAGAAACAAAGCTTATCTTTCTCACAAAATCTTTTGTCAAATAAGCATGAGACCAGTAATTATTCTTGTCTATTCGCCAATCGTCTAATCTTAAACCAAGTGAGCCCTAAACTCCAGACAGTGTAAACCGCCACCGAAAAGTTAACAACTTGTTTGGGTATGCAATTGAAGAAATACAGCTGATCTATCTCACAAATTCTTTCGTCAAAAGAGCATGCGACCAGTAAGTATTCTTGTCTATTTGTCATTCCTCAAATCTTAAACCAAGTAAGCCCTAAACTCCAGACAGTGTAAACCGCCACGAAAAGGTTAACAACTTGTTTGGCTATGCAATTGAAGAAATACAGCTTATCCTCATCACAAAATCTTTCGTCGAAAGAGTATGCGATCAGTAAGTATTCTTGTCTATCTGTCATTCCTCAAATCTTAAACCAGTAAGCCCTAAACTCTAGACAGTGTAA
>CAJNDT010004818.1:0-10686 GCA_905221615.1 Symbiodinium sp. CCMP2592
ACGCCTGGTCGGCCAGAAGATGTGGTGTTGAAGAAGCCCGGGCCGGTCGTAATTTCAGAAGTAGAATTTTGAGTCAAAGGCATTCTTGCAATTCATTCAAGGTACCAAAGCGCCAGCAAGTATGACATCCTCAGAATTAAGTAATAACAACCAGCAAAAACAACGCGGACATAGTCTAGCTTACGAGAGGAGAGAGAGGGCGAGAGATGCAATTCTTCGTGTGTCCAGCAATTCGCCCCAAGTGTGAAACGAGCATCGATTGTACATAAGATAGTAAAGATACATCACAGCAACATCAACCGTGGTTTCTATGAATGTTCGTTGAAGACGTGCAACTTGGACAGAATAATAATAATTGCATTTCTGTGTAAACAACAACAAGCAAGAGAGTGCATCCATCGACCGACCTGGCTTTCGAATTGTGCCGTTTGTCCGACAAGCTTAGCAGGCACGAGATAGAGACAAAAGGCTTGCTCGTGAATGACCATAAATCCTGAAGCTTCAGTATATATTGACTGAGCTCTTCGCACTCACACCCGAGCCCCGGCGGACGTTCGCGGACGTTCGCGGACGTTCGCGGAACTTCGCCACGAACCCTGCCAGACGTTCGCGGACCTTCGCCACGAACCCTCCAGACGTTCGCGGAACTTCGCCACGACCCCGCCAGACGTTCGCCACGAACCCCGCCAGACGTTCGCAAGACGTTCGCCACGAACCTGGCTCCGGACATTCAGGAACCTTGGCCGAAACCTCCGGTAGAGGGCGCCAGCTCTTCCAGGCCCTTCGCCAACCGCTGGCCCACGAACCCCGCCAACGTTCGCAAAGCGTTCGCTGTTCTGGTTTTGCGCCCGTCCCGCTCGGCACAGTGCCCACCCTTCGCGGCCGTTCGCGGGGCTCCTTCGCGGCCGTTCGCGGGGCTCCTTCGCGGCCGTTCGCGGGGCTCCTTCGGCCCACCCCTTCGCAGCAACCCTTCCTCTAATCCTTCCGGGCGGTCCTCCCAGAAAGAAAGCCCACATACTTAATCAAAGGTCAAAGGCTTGCCGATTCGGTTTGGTTTTCCTCAGCAAAAGCTTCATCCGGGAAGCCAGTCAATAGCTTCGCAAACAGTCGGTCAGAGCTTTCATGTTTCGCCATGAGGGTGTTAGTCCTGTCCACATCCGGCACCGGGCCAAGGCCAGAGGCTGCAAAAGCATGGCGCTCAGCAGCAAGACAGTCAGTGTTCCGAATTTCTGTCGTATTCAACTATCAGTGCTGAATTGCAGGACAATGACAGTTAACAGTTGCCTGGCTGCCAAGATCGCATTCTCTGCCCGTAACTTCACGCAGTCCACGAGAGATAGCATATGAATGTCAGACTTGGATGCGTTCGTCACCGGAGGCAAGGACATACCTTCACTTCCCGGCTTGGTGCAGGCACCGCGTCTGTCGATGAGGGTAAAGACTGCACGACCGTGCTGTGGCCCGAAGGTTCCTAGTCGCAGTGCTGCTAGTCCTGCAAGAACTAACCAACAGAATGGAAACGACTGCCGGACTATGCTTTGCGGTATTAAATTAAAACAGATTGTTTATTGTTTTCAGGGACCAAGATTGCGCCTCACTCCCCGTCCGTTTGTCTCCCTCTCTCTCTCTCTCTCTCTCTCTCGCTCTCGCTCTCGCTCTCGCTCTCGCTCTCGCTCTCGCTCTCTCTCTCTCTCTTTTTTTTTTTTTCTCTCTCCCTCTCTCTCTCTCTCTCTCTCTCTCTCTCTCTCTCTCTCTCTCTCTCTCTCTCTCTCTCTCTCTCTCTCTCTCTCTTTTCTCTCTCTCTCTCTCTCTCTCTCTCTCTCTCTCTCTCTCTCTCTCTCTCTCTCTCTCTCTCTCTCTCTCTCTCTCTCTCTCTCTCTCTCTCTCGCTCTCTCTCGTCGCTCTCTCTCTCGCTCTCTCTGGCTCCTCTCTCTCTCTCTCGCTCTCTCTCTCGAGCTCTCTCACTCTATGTCTTTATCTTTCTGTTGTTCTCTGTAGCACAAACCCTGGTACAGCAATACGTCGCCAGGCAAATGCCGAGAATACGGCCAGACCTTCGGAGCCTTCCCAGGTGCCTCGCTGCAAGTGTTCAATGCTTTTGCCTGGAGCGCTTGCCCTTCTCGCAGCAACGAACAATACACACTTGCATTTGCAGACGCAGCCTTTGCAAAGGTCAGGTAGGGCAAGAGTCCAGCTGTAGATCGAGCAAAATGCAGAGCCCTTTCGACCTCAGCATCTTCATGAGTTCGGCTATGACCAACGGCTTCCTTGAGGTCATGGGCGTGGTAAGATGCAACCGGCATTACATAGCGGCAAGATCTGAGTTGTTGGAGCAAAGCAAGAACTCAAACAAAGGCCTTGCCAGATCCATTCGCATCTGGGCCGAGCTCGAGCAGATGACGAAAGACATCGACAGTCTGGGCAAGATAGTCGGCTTCGTCGACCGAGGCAAGATCAACCGCGCGTTCAAGGATACCAAAGTGCTGGCAAGAGACGCAGTGGTTTGGCACCTCGTCGGTTGCTTCAGGACGTGGCGGGATAACAGGTTGATTCTGGAGCGGTCGTTTCTGGAGATCGGCAAGAATAACAACCTTCAGTCGCAGATGATTCAATCCTTGTACAAAGTCCAGTCAGAGATACTTCTCAGCATGATGTCGAGCTACTGGGTGTGGGAAGTGTTCGCAAGAAATGTTTGCGGAAACTGCGAAGATAGCAAGAACTTTGCCATACTCCAACGCCTGACGACAGACTTCCTCCTATATGTCCCGCCAGATGCTCCGCAAGACGCCTGTTATGGAGCCTTGATGCTGGTGCCCGACATGGTTGAAGCTGCGCTTCGCGCAAGAGCCAGCAAGACACTTTCGAGAAGTATGCAAGACCTGCGCCAGAGAGTCAGCTCGGACTGGGACTTCGTCGGCAACCTGCACGTCGAGTTGCGGCAGTGCCAGCAAGACGCAAGAGGAGCACTTCGCCATTCGCTTTGTGCCTGGGCTCGGGTTCGGCAAGATGGTATGTACAGCGGCATCCTAATGTCGGACGACGGCCAGAGGAAATTTGCCGATTTGGAGGACATCATCTTGCAAGAGATCGCCATTCTAGGCTGCTCGATCGGAGGCAAGACCTTGGCCGCGAACTTTAGTGAGCTAGAGCAGATCATTCGTGAAGAAGCAAGAAGCAACGTGCTTACACTGAACATGGAAGATCTGCTCATCACGTTGCTGGCGTCTGCTCATCGACGCTGCCAGATGAAGACCTTGCAAGACTTCATCCTGTCGGATAATGTCTGGAAGCGCACATACACATGGGTGCAGAAAAGACTCCGGCAAGAAGTCGGTTTCACCGACACGGACTAGCCGCAAGAGGGAACGGTTCGTGATGCAAAGGCTGCGCCGCCGTCGTCAGTTTTGCTTATGGCAATGCAGAAGGAATTGCAGGGCTGGGCGCCGCTGCGAGGCCGTGAGCCGCAAGAACTTCGGCAGCAACAAAAACAGACGCTGCTGTCCGCCTGCCCTGCAGCCGCACTGCTCGCCTCCCTACACCTACCTACCTGCTTCGTTCACTGCCTGACCAGGTGCTGGTCGCAGGCGGAATTCGACCACCACTCGACTGCAGTGCAAGAAGGCACACCGCCTTCAGTCAGTAAGTCACACATGCGCAGTTCCTAGCCTAGTCCATTGGTTCACTAATCTTTGCCTCCGTGCACCTTTGCATAATTAGCTGCCTAGCTGCAGTCAGTGGTTGATGAGAAAATACTAATATTTCAATTTCTTCTCATCTGTTTAACAGAAGTTGCTCGCTTCTATCTTAGTCAGTTAGTTAGTTACGTAGTTTTAGTGGGTTAAACACCGAGGAGTAGTAGTTCATAGTGACTTACTTCAGCTGCCAGACCTGTAGGTGGGTGGTGGAGTGTGCACTTGTTCTTTACTATTATTATTATTGCTGCCGTCCATGTATTGTTCCTACAATTACATTCTCCAACTAATGGAAAACAATAGATAGATAGGTATGCAACTCGTGGAGTGCAGCCATTCACTGCTGCTAAAAACATACTGATACTGCTACTACATACAATAAGCGCAACAATTTACTCAAGTATGCAGCGATGTCCCTAAACCTTAAACCCTGGAAAACAACATAAGCCCTAAACCCTACAGTAGATGCTGGTAGAACAATCAATGAGAGAGGGTCTAGGGTTTAGGGGTTTAAGCTGGACATGCTACATTCCGTTATGACAGTACATTAATGTGTATCATTATTAGTGCTGCTAGGCAGCAGCAGCAGCAGCAGCAGCACTGGCAGCATCGGCAGCAGCAGTACTAGTAGTAATGGTAGTAGTAGTAGTAGTAGTAGTAGTAGTAGTAGTAGTAGTAGTAGTAGTAGTAGTACTAGTAGTAGTACTAGTAGTAGTAGCAGCAGTAGTAGTAGTAGTTAGTAGTAGCCCTCCTTCTAGTAGCAGCAGTGCTAGAAGGAAGTAAGTCGGAGTAGCAGCATAGTAGTTCTAGTACTTGTAGTTGTACTCGTCGTCGTCGTCGTCGTAGCAGCACAAGTACAGTTAGGACTCGTGGCAAGAGTAAGTAGAAGTGGCACTGTCACTAAGTACCAGTAGGAGTAGCAGTAGTAGTAGTAGTAGTAGTAGTAGTAGTAGTAGTAGTAGTAGTAGTAGTATACCGCTAGAAATAGTGGGACTACAGGAGCAGTACTATTATTCATTCATCATCGCCTAGTGGCAAAGTACCACTCTTCGCAATAGGAGCAAGTGGTAGTAACTGCGGTGAGGTCAGTCAGTTCTAAATGGAGGAGGAGAAGTGCCAGCAATAGTAGTAGTATTACTAGTACTACAGCATTACAAGTCCTAGTAGTAGCAGCGGCACTATCACTAACTAGCAGTAGCCGTAGCACTAGAAAGTAGTCGTAGTACTAGTAGTAGAAGAAGTAGTAGTAGTCCTCGTCGTAGGACTAGTGGTAGTAGTACTAGGACTAGTAGTAGTAGTAGTAGTAGTAGTAGTAGTAGTAGTATAGTAGTAGTAGTAGTAGTATCAGTACTACTACTACTACTACTACTACTACTACTACTACTACTACCTACTACTTCTACTACTACTACTACTACTGCTACTACTACTGCTACTACTACTACTAGTACTAGTACTAGTACTAGTACTACTACTACTACTACTACTACTACTACTACTACTACTACTACTACTACCACGACTAAACTACTATTGCTTCTTGCACAACTACTTTTGGTATTATTCGCTACTACTGCTGCTACTACAAATACTACTAGTAGTAGTACTAGTCCTGTTACTACCACTACTACTACCACCACTACTACTACTACTGCTTCTACGACAACGACTACTACTCCTACAGCCAGTAGCCACAAGCTGGAATGCTAGCACGTACTACTAGTAAAACAACGAAGAATAGGAGTACTGTCAGTACTAGTGCTACTACTACTACTACTACTACTACTACTACTATCACTACTGCTACCACGACCACTACAACCACTATACTACTGCCGCGGCTGCTTGCTGCTTGTACTACTACGACTACGACTACTACTACTACTAGTACTACTACTACAACTACAACTACAACTCCTACTACTACTGCTACCAGTACGACCATTGTTTCTTCTACTGCTGCAGGACTGTTCTGAGGAGAGCTGCTAGCAGTACAGTTCCCAATAGGACGACTGACTGCTACTGTAATATTATCATTATTACTCAATTACTCCTCCATGCAGCTGCTGCTTGCTGATGCTGCTGCCATTACTACTACTACTACTACTACTACTTTTTAAATTCTTTTTACTACTACTACTACTACTACTACTACTACTACTACTACTACTTCTACTACTACTACTACTACTACTACTACTACAACTCCTGCTACTGCTACTGGTACTACTACTACTACTACTACTACTACTACTACTACTACTACTAGTACTACTACTACTACTACTACTACTACTACTACTACTACTACTACTACTACTACTACGACTAATAGCACAACAACTACTATTGCATGCAGTGCCGATCTTCAACAATGCAGCTGCTGCCTGCGCTTTAGCCATCACCAAGACAGCAGCACCAACCACATGACATGGAAAACCACGATCTGAGACGAGACACCGACGATTTGAAGACGCAAGACCAAGCGTTATTAGTCTGTTACTGATGCAGAGAGACGAAAACTTGACAAACAACTGCCAACATGACGCGTCGCCTCAATCAGCAAGAGATAAAATCAACGCATGCAGCGGTAATGAAAACTTGCCATGCATGAGTATCTTCCACCGGGCGCAAGAAGCTCCATTAACTTCTACTACTGGGTATTTAGCGTTTGGCATCTCGGATGGCGCATGCAATGCTTGCTTCGTAACTTGATGCTGCAAGAGGCTTCGACTCACACCGAAGTAAGAGGGCATGCACCCCGCCTAGTACATGCTGCTAGATTGTGAGTGACTGAATCGGCAACAATGCTCGCTCGGGATGGACTTGAAAGGCTTGCCGTTTCGGTTTGGGGTTGCCCTGAGCAAGATACCGTTTGACGGGCAGCTAGAAGACCCAAGCAAAGAACAGCCGCAGTTGGCCAGAGAATTCCCAGTGTGTGGCAACGCATCCTATCGCAGGCCAAGGCCAGAGGCGGCAAAAGCATGGCGCTCAGAAGCAATAAGACAATCTGTCGAATTTCAGTGGTGTTCCACGGTCAGTGACTACAATTATCAATCACCAGTTTGCCTTGCTTACGCGGTCGCATTCTGTGCTCGTAAATTTTGTGGTGTAACATATCTTGACTTCTGATGTCAGACTTGCATGCCTGACTCGAGGCCAAGACCTTCACTTTCCGCCTTGGCGCAAACCCGCTTGCCGCAGGCTCCGTGCCTGTCGATGATGTTAAGTTACGTGTCAGGGGACTGCACGACCACGATTTCCAAGCAAGACTTCGTTAAGTCCTACTCCCACTTCCGCTTCAATTCCTGCTCCCGATGCTTTTTCTCGCAACCGATTGCCATCACTGCTGCTAGTCCCGCAAGAACCAGCCTGAGCAGTCCGATTCCGTCTTTCCTGCTTTCATTGCTTAAATGATGTTAGTCATCGAATTCGTCTAGGACAGCAGCTCTCGTTTAAAGTCGTTGGACGAATTGAATCGGGCAGGTTGTGCTTCCAGCACGCGAAGGCGGCCGTGCTGGTGCATGATTTCTTCGGCTTTCGATGAAATAAAGTAAGTAAGTAACACGACAGAGTGACAACTTGAGTGAGGTTTGACTCTTGCCGCCGGTCATGCCCTCTACTCAAGCCGAGTCAGTCACGGAGTCAGACTCACGCAGCCCGAATGAGCTTGATCGTGTTCTTTTGTTCAGTCTAGCTAGTTTGGGGTCCGCGCACAGCCACGATCATTGATTCAGTATTGATGGATAAACCTTGTCAAAGTACTGAGGGAAACTAGCCCATGTGCTGTCCTCGCGCTCTTAAAGTTGCTGTCGCTCCTGCCTTGCTGCTCAGACTGCAATGGCGCATTCGTCCGTCGGTATGAAGCGGAAAGCGCACATTGACCCAGAGACTTGGCAAGAGATGCAAGAGCAAGACGTCGAAGATCAGGAGCAAGAGCTGCTAGAGTGGCGAGTCTTAGCAGCCGATTTGATGGCTGAGAAAAGGGAACTCCTGGACATGCTCGCCGAATCCCAAGCTGTGGTTCAGGACCTCTTGCGCAAGACTGCGGCTTATGCTGATCTCGTACACAACCTGAAGCAAGACTTGCAAGAGGTGCAAGATGTGCTTGCAGGGATGCCAGCTTTCCAGGACAAGCAAGATGCACAGGATCAGAGAGATCAGGGAGCAAGAGTCTCCAGCCTCAGTGCTCTTGTGCAGGACAAGCAAGAGGCAGAGGATCAGCAGGCAAAAGTCTCCGGGGTGAGTCCTGCTTTCCAGGAGAAGCAAGAGGCAGAGGATCAGCAAGCACGAGTCTCCCGCGTGAGTGCTGCCCTGCTAGCGAATCACACCCCTTCAATTTTGGATGCCCAGCAAGATGCACAATGCCTCATCAGCTGGAGCCTAGGGTACGAAGGGTTCCCGGACACGGCAAGATCCTGAGCTAGCAGTTAACTTAAGATGGTTGGTTGAAAAGTAACATCATCCTTGCCGTGGAAAACCCACCCTGTAAGAGCGTTCGATGCCGGCAAGACAACAGCGAAGGTGTCAATTATCCTATGTCAATCCCCCAAGCCACCATGCCCCGAATGCCTGTGATGTGCACGAGGTAGCAGCATGATTCCAATTAGACATTAATGACAACTCTTCCCCTATCTTCGATTCATTCATCCCCCCCCTGCTTCTAGTCGCACACATGGTGTTGTTGTTCACTCAGTTGTGCTGCGAGCAATTAAGATAGATGACTTAACTATTACTGCTGCTACTCCTGCCAGGACTACTACTACTACTACTACTACTACTACTACTACTACTACTAGTACTACTAGACTACTAGTACTACTACTGCTACTACTAGTTATACTATTACTACTTCTACTACTAGTACTACCACACTGCTACTACTCCTACTACTCCTAGTACTCCTACTACTACTACTACTACTACGACTACTACTACCACTACTACTACTTCTACTACTACTACTACTACTACTACAACAACAACAACTACTACTACTACTACTACTACTACTACTACTACTACTACCTACGACCTACGACCTACGACCTACGACCTACGTACGACCTACGACCTACGACCTACGACCTACGACCTACGACCTACTTACTACCTACTACCTCCTAGCAACTACCTGCTACCTACTACTACCCGGGACTACCTACTACTGCCTGCGACTACCACTACGACTACGACTAGTACTACTACTACTACTACTACTACCACTGCTACTTGCTACTACTACTACTACTACTACTAATACTACGACTACGACTACGACTAGTACTACTACTACTACTACTACTACCACTGGTACTTGCTACTACTACTACTACTACTACTACTACTACTACTACTAGTACCGTAGTACTACTACTACTCCTACTACTACTACTACTACTTCTAAACTACTACGACGACTACTACTACTACTACTACTACTACTAGTTTACTACGACTACTAGTAGTAGTAGTAGTAGTAGTAGTAGTAGTAGTAGTAGTAGTAGTAGTAGTGGCACTACTACCACTACTACTCTTACTACTGCTACTACTACTACACTACTACTACTACTACTGCTACTACTTCTACTGCTACTTATTACTTACTACTACTACTACTACTACTACTACTACTACTACTACTACTACTACTACCACTATTACTACTACTACTACTACTACTACTATTACTACTACTACTACTACTACTACTACTACTACTACTACTACTACTACTACTAACTGTTATTTCGTTTTACTACTAGTACTACGAGTAACAGTAACACTAACACGAACACTTAGACTAGCACTAGCACTCAGACTAACATCAACACTACTACTGGTCTTTCTCCTGCTCTCGCTGCTGCTGCTGCTACTACTGAGAAATACAACTACTGGTGCTGCTTCTGCGACTGCTCACTCACTGCTACATTTGGATGAAAATTAGTAACTTGTTTACCTAATTCTTGCAGTATTGCTGTTGCTGCTCCACGGTTATGACTAAAGTAAATTTCGATCGAGCAATACCACTTCGACTACCACTAGTACTACTTACTCCTGCTGCTGCTGCTGCTGGCGCATACTAGTACACTAGTCGACTACTACTCCGAAGTGTTACTACTTACGACTACTACTACTACTACTACTACTACTACTACTACTACTACTACTACTACTACTACTACTACTACTCGTACTGCTTCGTTCAAAAGTTGCTATGTAGCTTATGATTTTCATTAGGGTTTTATGGCAAGGGCGCTCTTGCAAGGGGAAGAGCGGGAAGGGTGGCGGAGGGACAGACCTTGGCACTGCCCCTGCCCCTCCGCTAATTTGTGCCGGGCCCAAACCCTGAACCCTAATACTAGTACTGCTGCTAGTACTAGCTACTAGTACTTGCTATACTGCTATGACTATTACTGCTACTACTTCTACTACTATTACTACTACTACTACTACTACTACTACTACTACACTACTTCTAGACTACTACTACTATTATTACTACTACTACTACTACTACTACTACTACGACGACTACGTAATGCCACTACAACAAGAACAACTACTACTACAACAACTACGAAGGCTGCTGCTGCTACTAGTAGTACAACAACTAACTAGTATCACTACTGGCAGTGCTACTGCGACTGCTACTGTGATATAGCAATACCTTACAATGACTGCTGCTTCTCTGTATGGTCTTATTTCTCACGCGTCATTCCTGGATATCAGCAGCAACAGGCTCGACCACGATCAAGGGGTCTAACCACTAAAAAGCAACAAAGAACCAGGACGACCAAGCGGATGAGACGTACATCGCGCAGATTTATTCAGGAAGCTATTGTCACTTATTCCTACCATTGCAACTTTCAGACTTCATACTACAGTAGGTAAGTTGGACGTGTTGTCGAGTCATGCATTTCTCACGAAGCCCTCCCCCAGAAGCCCGCCAAACCAGTAAGTAGTACTAGTACTACGTTACTACTAGTCGTAG
>CAJNDT010004819.1:0-10668 GCA_905221615.1 Symbiodinium sp. CCMP2592
TTGCTGGTGATTTTCAAGTGATAAATTCTGTTCATAAAATGTGCATTTTAGACTACGCCGGTTGCGAATCTCGAGGTCCCCTCCTTTCTTTTCGTGTGGCTGCTCTTAAGCTTCCGGATTTCAATATTTAATCGCGCTTGTCCTTTTCGGAAAAGGACAACCAGCTCTAAATTTTAGATTTTCAACATTTAGTCGCGCTTGTCCTTTTCGGAAAAGGACAACTAGCTCTTAAATGCTAGATTTTCTACATTTAGTCGCGCTTGTCCTTTTCGGAAAAGGACAACCATCTCTAAATCCTAGATTTTCAACATTTAGTCGCGCTTGTCCTTTTCGGAAAAGGACAACTAGCTCTTAAATGCTAGATTTTCTACATTTAGTCGCGCTTGTCCTTTTCGGAAAAGGACAACCAGCTCTAAAATCTAGATTTTCAACATTTAGTCGCGCTTGTCCTTTTCGAAAAAGGACAACCAGCTCTAAATCCTAGATTTTCAACATTTAGTCGCGCTTGTCCTTTTCGGAAAAGGACAACCAGCTCTAAATCTTAGATTTTCTACATTTCGTCGCGCCTTCATTTAGTCGCGCTTGTCCTCCTCGGAAAAGGACAACCAGCTCTTAATTTTAGATTTTCCACATTTAGTCGCGCTTGTCCTTTTCGGAAAAGGACAGCCAGCTCTTAAATTCAGATTTTCTACATTTTTGCTTCCGGAAATTTGGAAAATTGCTGGTGATTTTCAAGTGATAAATTTGTGTCAAAAAATGTGCCTTTTGAACTACGCCGGTTTGCGAATCTCTAGGTCCCCTCCCTCCTTTCGGTGGCTGCCTCTTAAGCTCCGGATTTCCTATTTAGGGTCGCGCTTGTCCTTTGTCGGAAAAGGACAACCCTCCTAAATTTTAGATTTCAACATTTAGGGGAGTCGCTGCTTGTCCTTTTCGGAAAAGGCCACTACTAGCTCTATGCTGCTTGGGTTGTAAGAGATTTTCTACATTTAGAGGGGGGTGGTCGCGCTGTCGCTTTTCGGAAAGGACAACCTAGCTTTAAAGTCCTAATTTCAACATTTAAAACAAAAAAAAAAATCGCGCTTGTCCTTTTCGGAAAAGGACAACTAGCTCTTAAATGATAGATTTTCTACATTTAGTCGCGCTTGTCCTTTTCGGAAAAGGACAACCAGCTCTAAAATCTAGATTTTCAACATTTAGTCGCACTTGTCCTTTTCGGAAAAGGACAACCAGCTCTAAATCCTAGATTTTCAACATTTAGTCGCGCTTGTCCTTTTCGGAAAAGGACAACCAGCTCTAAACCTTAGATTTTCTACATTTCGTCGCGCCTTCATTTAGTCGCGCTTGTCCTCTTCGGAAAAGGACAACCAGCTCTTAATTTTAGATTTTCCACATTTAGTCGCGCTTGTCCTTTTCGGAAAAGGACAGCCAGCTCTTAAATTCAGATTTTCTACATTTTTGCTTCCGGAAATTTGGAAAATTGCTGGTGATTTTCAAGTGATAAATTCTGTTCATAAAATGTGCATTTTAGACTACGCCGGTTGCGAACTTCGAGGTCCTCTCCTTTCTTTTCGTGTGGCTGCTCTTAAGCTTCCGGATTTCAATATTTAATCGCGCTTGTCCTTTTCGGAAAAGGACAACCAGCTCTAAATTTTAGATTTTCAACATTTAGTCGCGCTTGTCCTTTTCGGAAAAGGACAACTAGCTCTTAAATGCTAGATTTTCTACATTTAGTCGCGCTTGTCCTTTTCGGAAAAGGACAACCAGCTCTAAATCCTAGATTTTCAACATTTAGTCGCGCTTGTCCTTTTCGGAAAAGGACAACCAGCTCTAAATCTTAGATTTTCTACATTTTTGCTTCCGGAAATTTGGAAAATTGCTGGTGATTTTCAAATGACAAATTCTGTTCATAAAATGTGCCTTTTAGACTAGGCCGGCTGCGAATCTCGAGGTGCTCCCCTTTCCTTTCGTGTGGCTGCTCTTAGCCGCCTTCCCAATCCCTAAACTCCGTCCCTCGGAGCTCGGATCAAAAAATGGACCCTCGAGTGCTCGTGTGTGCCCAAGCCGGTCGGGGCCACATTCTGCAGCAAAACAGGGCCGTTCTTTTCGTGTGCCTGCTCTAAACCATCCGGTGCTTCTGGGTGCCCAAAGCGGCCAAAGCCAGATTCTGCAGCAAAACAGGGCCGTTCTTTTCGTGTGCCTGCTCTAAACTGGGTTTCCAGGCTTAGGATCGAAAAATGGACCCTCGAGTGCTCGTGTGTGCCCAAGCAGGTCGGGGCCACATTCTGCAGCAAAACAGGGCCGTTCTTTTCGTGTGCCTGCTCTAAACCATCCGGTGCCTATGGGTGCCCAAAGCGGCCGAAGCCACATTCTGCAGCAAAACACGGCTTTTCTTTTCGTGTGGCTGCTTTAAACTTTGCTTGACCTTCGGCGATTGGAAAACTGGTGCTGATTTTGGTGTACCAAATTCTGGTCATAAAATGTGCTTCTTAATGCAGGGCAGGTGCGAATCTCGAGGTTTCCTCCTTTCTTTTCTTAGAGTTGTCATCGCCGCCGTAACGGGGGAAAGACTGTCCGCCTCCCTGTAGCTGCATGGGTATTTCCTTCGTGTTGGACGCTTAAGGACTTAAGCTAAGGACAAATGCTCCGGTTGGGTTGTGGTGGGATCTATATCCGAGGTCACGGACGTGACGAACTCTCTTCTAATACGCAAAAAAACTCTGGACTCCCGTCCTAACATTCTTTGTACCCAACAGTTTGGTCGACAACACCCTAAACCCTAAACCCTAAACCCTAAACCCTAAACCCTAAACCCTAAGCCCTCAAGAGCAGGATAAATAGAAATTGTGTGATTTTCGTTTCGAGTTGCATCTACGCTAGCCCACACAAGGCCCGGCCCAGGCCACACCTTCTTTAGTATGCAATCCCATACGTGGTGGCCACCCCGCTCCTTTCCTTGCCGCCCCTCGCCCCCTGCCCCCATTCTCCCCATCCGCCCCCCCCCACCCACTTGCAGGGCTGCAGTTTCCACTTTCATCGTGGCACAGCTCCTGAAGCAGGCTGTCCTGCCGAGTGCAAAGTGTGCGTGATTGCCAGAGTTATGCTGAGCTGCTTTCCTGAGCTTGACGGTTTTACCTCATCAGCTGAGTTTGTTCGCAGCAGCCGAGTGCAAAGCAACAGCCCACAGCCGCACCCGCCCCGGCCCAGCCCACCCCCGGCGCAGGGTCCAGCCCACACCCCAGCGACCCGGCCCCAGCCCACACCCAGGAGGGCCCAGCCCACACTCGGGAGACCACCCAGCCCACACCCGGCCCAGCCCAGCCCACACCCGGACCAGCCGGCACACAGCCTCCAGGCCACACCTTCTTTAGTATGCAATTCCACGTGCCCGATGAACTCAGGCCGCACCTTCTTTAGTATGCCATCCTCCTGTAATGGCTGGCTACACCCTTTGCAAGACACTCTGCGTGAACAAATACAAGCTTAGTGTTTCACCTCCCGAGCTTTCAGCCCCAGCACAGGAAAACAAGGCCGCTTCTTTCTTAGCGTCCCAGGAATCCAGGCCGCACCTTCTCTCCAGGTTTCACCCACACTGATTGCACTCGATCAAGAGCTCCAGGTTTCAGAGAACTCCAAGTTTCACCTACTTGGTGCCTCGTGGAAAGCTCCAGGTTTCACCTACTCCAAGCGTTGTCGAGAGCTCCAGGTTTCACCTACTCTGGACACTCTCCAGAGCTCCAGGTTTCACTTGCTCTCGGTGCACTCGATCAAGAGCTCCAGATTTCAGAGGGCTCCGCGTTTCACTTACTTTGTGCCTCTTGGAAAGCTGCAGGTTTCACTTACTCTGAGCGTTTTCGGGAGCTCCAAGTTTTCACCTACTCCGAGCCTCCTCGAGAGCTCCAGGTTTCACGTACTGTGGGTGCACTCGATCGAGAGCTCCAAGTTTCAGAGAGCTCCAGTTTTCACTTACTTTGTGCCTCTTGGAACGCTCCAGGTTTCACTTACTCTGAGTCAAGAGCTCCAGGTTTCACTTACTCTGCTGGGTGCACTCGATCAAGAGCTCCAGGTTTCAGAAAGCTCCATGTTTCACTTACTTTGCGCCTCTTGGAAAGCTGCAGGTTTCACTTAGTCCGAGTGTCTTCGAGCTCCAGGTTTCACTTACTCTGAGCCCTCTCGAGAGCTCCAGGTTTCACTTACTCTGGGTGCACTCGATCAAGAGCTCCAGGTTTCAGAGAGCTCCATGTTTCACTTACTTTGTGCCTCTTGGAAAGCTCCAGGTTTCACTTCCTCCGAGTGTCTTCGAGCTCCAGGTTTCACTTGCTCTGAGCCCTCTCGAGAGCTCCAGGGTGCACTCGATCAAGAGCTCCAGGTTTCCCTAGTCTGGGCCCCTAGTTGCAAGGCGGGGTGCGGGGTGGGGGGTAGGGGGTGGGTGGAGGTAGGGTAGGGAGTAGGGTAGCGGGGGGGGTGAGGGGGGTAGGGGTAGGGGTGGGGGGTAGGCAGGGGCAGGTTCGGGTGGGGGTAGTGGGGGGCAGGCGGGAGAAGCGGCGGAGCAGGGGGGGTGCAGGGGCAGTCTGGGGGGGGGTACAGGGCAGACCTCCAAATTGGTGGTTTCACATTGTTGGGAATTGACACCCCTCCCTACTCCCTTCCAAAAATCCCCACCCCTGGACCTACCGACCCTGCCAAAGGTTTAGTGGACTGATTCCCTCGACACGTCTGGGCCTTTGTCAAGAACCAAAGAACATACTCTGAGCTTACATTGGCAGCCCTCATATCTCCAGGTGCCCTTGACAGCTGCAGGTTTCACTTACATCAGGCCCCTTCGAGAGCTCCGGGTTTCACCTACATTGGCCGACCCCGGGAGCCCCACATTGAGCGCCCTCAAGACCTCCAGGTTTCACCTACATCTCGTGCGCCCTCGAGAGTTCCAAAGACCAGGCCACACCTTCTTTAGCGTAGCTTTGCAGCCCGGATGGCCCTATCCAAGCAGACTCGGTACTTGCCACTACTGCTGCATGTTGCTCGCAAGGGTCGCTGAACATGTCCTCTTATTGCGGAGTTTCACCGCATCATGTACCTGTGCGCCAGCGCAAAGGGAGGTAACAACACCGCACCTGCATTGGTGCATCGTCCCGCCAGCTTAGTGTTGCAGCCTTCGAGCTTTCAGCCAGCGCGCAAGAAAACAAGGCCGCACCTTCGTCAGTGTGCCATCCCAGCTGTGGTAGCCACGTCCGAAAATCCAGGCCGCACCTTCTATAGTGTGCCATCCCACCTGTGGTGGCCGCAGTTTCACGTGATTCCGGCTCGGCCCGTTTCAGCCATACGGCGGGTTGCTACCGTACTCGTCTCACCAATACGGTCTCACCACACAGCCCCAGCCTCTTAAAGGCCCCAGGCTCCATTTCCAGACCCTGCATTTCACTTTCACAGTGGGCGAGAAACTCTTTCAGCTCCCAGCCCCCCTCCGTTTCGCTCGTGCAACGGGCCAGAGGCTCCAGGCCCCAGATCAAGCTCAGGTGCAGCCCCCCTCCCATTCACTTTTACAGCGACATGAGGGGGATTCACCTTGTTTTCGCGGCTAGGACAGCGGCTCCCGGATTCACCCTGTTGTTGTGGCTAGGCCAGGCTAGGGGGCTCCTGGATTCACTTTGTTTTTGCGGCCAGGACAGGCTAGGGGGCTCCTGGATTCACCTTGTTTTTGTGGCCAGGACAGGCTAGGCGGCTCCTGGATCCACCTTGTTAATGGTCGGCACAGGCTAGGAAGCTCCTGGGTTCACCTTGTTAGTGGCAAAGAGGTCGGACCGTCTTTGTCAGTGGCTCACACAGACTGGACGCACCTTGTCAGCGGTTAAACCCCCCTCGCGAGCTCTAGGTTAACCTGCTTACCCGAAACAAAAAAAGTGTGTGTTTTCTCGCAGCTGGCTCACCCAACTACAGTGAGCCAGTAAGTCTCCAAGATTGGTCTTTCATCAAGGCACGAGACAGAAGAAGACTTCGCCCGCTCAGCGGGTCAGCACAAGCCTGGAGCAGTCCCTGTGTCTCAGTTGCAAGAGGGCGAGCTTCTCCTCACCAGCCCGCCCGTGCAAGGTGCAAGACAAAAAGGATGATCTCACCCAGACCGGAGCTGCTTCTTTCCTGAGCTTGACCATTTTACGTCATCACGGGCCTCCGAGACCTCAGGTTTCACCTCCTTTTCGGACCTCCGAGACCTCAGGTTTCACCTCCTTTTGGGGCCTCCGAGACCTCAGGTTTCACCTTCCTTTGGGTGCCTCCGAGATCTCAGGTTTCACCTCCTTTTGGGGCCTCCGAGACCTCAGGTTTCACCTCCTTTTGGGGCCTCCGAGACCTCAGGTTTCACCTCCTTTGGGTGACTTCGAGACCTCAGCTTTCACCTCCTTTTCGGGCCTCCGAGACCTCAGGTTTCACCTCCTTTTGGGGCCTCCGAGACTTCAGGTTTCACCTTCCTTTGGGTGCCTCCGAGATCTCAGGTTTCACCTCCTTTTGAAGCCTCCGAGATCTCAGGTTTCACCTCCTTTTGGTGCCTCCGAGACCTCAGGTTTCACCTCCTTTTCGGGCCTCCGAGATCTCAGGTTTCACCTCTTTTTGGGGCCTCCGAGACCTCAGGTTTCACCTCTTTTGGGTGCCTCCGAGACTTCAGGTTTCACCTCCCTTTGGGGCCTCCGCGACCTCAGGTTTCACCTCCTTTGGGGGCCTCCGAGGGCTCAGGTTTCACTTGTTTTGGGGGCCTCCGAGACCTCAGGTTTCACTTCCTTTGGGGGCTCAGTTTACCCGACACAAAAAGTTTGTTCACAGCAGTCTCGTCCAATCACAGTGAGCCAGTGATGCGAGAGAAAAAGTATGGTCTCACCTAGTGAGTGAGTCTTTGAGTTTCGCAATTTCCCCTTTCATCGTGGCACAGCTCCTGCAGCAGGCTGTCCAGCCGAGTGCAAAGTGTGCGTGATTGCCAGAGTTACGCTGAGCTGCTTTCCTGAGCTCGACGGTTTTACCTCATCAGCTTACCCGACACAAAGAGCTTGTTCGCAGCGGTCTCGTCCAACCACAGTGAGCCAGTGATGCGAGAGAACAAGTATGGTCTCACCTAGTGAGTGAGTCTTTGAGTTTCGCAGTTTTTCCACTTTCATCGTGGCACAGCTCCTGAAGCAGGCTGTCCAGCCGAGTGCAAAGTGTGCGTGATTGCCAGAGTTACGCTGAGCTGCTTTCCTGAGCGTGACGGTTTCACCTCATCAGCTTACCCGACACAAAAAGTTTGTTTGCAGCGGTCTCACCCAACCGCAGTGAGCCAGTGATGCGAGAGAAAAAGTACGGTCTCACCTAGTGAGTGAGTCTTTGAGTTTCGCAGTTTCCACTTTCATCGTGGCACAGCTCCTGCAGCAGGCTGTCCAGCCGAGTGCAAAGTGTGCGTGATTGCCAGAGTTACGCTGAGCTGCTTTCCTGAGCTTGACGGTTTTACCTCATCAGCTTACCCGACACAAAAAGCTTGTTCGCAGCAGTCTCACCAAACCGCAGCGAGCAAGTGATGCGAGAGAAAAAGTACGGTCTCACCTAGTGAGTGAGTCTTTGAGTTTCGCAGTTTCCATTTTCATCGTGGCACAGCTCCTGAAGCAGGGTGTCCACCAGGCCTTCCGTTTCTCCTTTGGAGTGGACCAGAAGCACCAGGTTGCAGGCTGTCCTTTTCACCTATACAATAGGTCAGAGACTGCAAGCTGCAGGCCCTCCGTTTCACCTCTGCAGTGGGCTAGAAGCTCCAGGTTCCAGGCTTACCGTTTCAGCGAACGTACGGTTTTGTAGTGGGCAAATCTCTAGGCGCCAGGTCCGAGGCCATACCGTTTCACAAATATAGAAGCTCAAGTTTCAACTCAACAGCACGCCAGTAGACGCGAGACAAAAGTGTGCAGTTTCCGGCGCGCTTTCCGATGAGCGTCGACACACGGATTCCACTTTACGGTAGTCCCGTGTACTGAAAGGTACGGTCTCACCTAGTGAGTGAGTCTTTGACTTTCGCAGTTTCCACTTTCATCGTGGCACAGCTCCTGCAGCAGGCTGTCCAGCCGAGTGCAAAGTGTGCGTGATTGCCAGAGTTACGCTGAGCTGCTTTCCTGAGCTTGACGGTTTTACCTCATCAGCTTACCCGACACAAAAAGCTTGTTCGCAGCAGTCTCACCAAACCGCAGCGAGCAAGTGATGCGAGAGAAAAAGTACGGTCTCACC
Source organism: Symbiodinium sp. CCMP2592 (assembly GCA_905221615.1). Taxonomy (NCBI): domain Eukaryota; class Dinophyceae; order Suessiales; family Symbiodiniaceae; genus Symbiodinium; species Symbiodinium sp. CCMP2592. The sequence goes on from CAJNDT010004819.1 coordinate 8,227, forward strand.
TAGTGAGTGAGTCTTCGAGTTTCGCAGTTTCCACTTTCATCGTGGCACAGCTCCTGAAGCAGGCTATCCAGCCGAGTGCAAAGTGTGCCTGATTGCCAGAGTTACGCTGAGCTGCTTTCCTGAGCTTGTTGGTAGCAGGGACCAAGGCCCACACAACTGCGAGGCTCCAGTCCTCACCTATTCAGTCGGCTCACACAAGCTAGCATTGTAACAGTGTCTCAATTGCAAGATGTCCAGTTTCACCTCATCAGCTTGCCCGTGCAAGATGCAAGACAGAAAGTTTGTTGCTCGCAGCGGTCTCACCTCATCAGCTTACCCGAGACAAAAAGTTCGCTCGCAGCGGTTTCGCCCAACCACAGTGAGCCAGTAATGTGAGAGAAAAGGTATAATCTCACCCAGCGAGTGAGTCTTTGAGTTTCACAGTTTCCAGTTTTCCTTTGTGCCTCTTGGAAGCACTAGGTTTCACTTACTCTGAGTGTTTTCGAGAGCCCCAGGTTTCACTTACTCTGAGCGTATGGCAGTGGCCGCGAGATTAAAAGCACGACGTTGGGCACCAGCTTCCGGCGTCGGTTCGACAAGTTGATTGCTCGCACTGGTGTTGAGTCTCACAGTTTCACCTCATCAGCTTACCCGAAACCAAAAGTTCGCTCACAGCGGTTTCACCCAACCACAGTGAGCCAGTGATGCGAGAGAAAAAGTATGGTTCCACCGAGTGAGTGAGTCTTTGCAAGCTGTGAGTGCAAGGGGTTGCAGTGAGCTGCTTTCCTGAACGGACCCATAAAAGCTGCGAGGGGCTAGGCTTCGCCAATTAAGGGGGGCCCACACAAGCTTGGGGACACAGAAGCTGCGAGACGGCGAGACTCTAGGCAACTACAAGGCTCTATAGGTTTCACCTTTGTAGCGGGCCGCGGGCCACACAACGTCCAAGCTCCGGTTTAGAAAGCCGCTTGTAGGGGCTCGAAACTCAGTCGCCACAGCAGACAGTGCTTACGCTACGTAAGACCATCCCCACCGCCCTTGTTTCTGAGGTCGGCATGTCGGAGGACATGGACGAAGACTTGGAGATCACACACCATTCGATCCACGACGCCGACCAGGCGGACTGTGAGGACCGATTCGATGATTGGGACTGGGTCGAAAAAGAGATGCAGCGCGAAGCCGAAGAAGATGCACTGGAGGGACTACAGTGGGAGAAAGAAGTGGAGATGCAGAAAAAGTTCAACGAGCGTCTTGCCAAAGTGACGGTGAGGTACCTGAACATGCAGGGCGCCGAAGTCCATTCCTCGAAGCCTTACCGCCCGCTCTGCCAACTCGAGGCGCCCGGATCTTTTCGAGAAGCTTGGCTCGCCCAGTTGCACGAGGGCAACAACACCGATCGGTGGCTATCCCTACAAGAACTACGTGTCAGACGGCAGGAGAGCAAGAAGCCAATCCCGCCGGAAACACTGCAGCATCGCAGCGCCAGAGAAATCCTGCTTCATGACCTGGACAGCAGTCCTGCAGGACCCATTCCCCTCGACGACACAAACATCGTTCTGAATGGAGATGTGATCACGGACGCCTGGGGCTGGCATGACCTCCTGGACCACAGCTTCAACGGTGACCTCGTGGAGGTGCAGGTCGTCTACACAGCAAAGGAAGCACGAGTTCCTGAATCGCAGCTTCGGCAATGATGTCGCGGACGTGGAGGTTCTCTATGTGACACGCCATAGACCGTTACAGCTCCGAATGTGAGCGGCAGCAAGTGAAAAATGGGGCTAGTGCCGCAGTGTCGTTGCATGTCAGATAGATTGTAGACTGCAGACAAAGATTCGGTGTATGAAGGTAGTCGTGATTACGCAGATTGGTTTGCCCGGCAGAGAGCGAACAAACGACCACTGACATGCCTGATACTGTGATACTTGATCGCAGCCGTGCGGATACAACCTAGCTGAGTTTAGGAACCGCATTTTCGCAATTCGTTACGATGGCGCCTTGTCACCGGTGCGGCTGGCCACGAAGGGGCCGAGGACAAGGATGGTGCAGCAATCCGCAGTGCCGCCAAGCCGAGAAAGAGGAGAACCTCCGCCGGAAGAGCGAGGAGAAGAGTGCTCGACAGCAGCAACGTGCAGCACAGGGAGCAGGTAGCCGTGGCCCGATGCCCGGCCGTGGCGGTCGCCCGGAAGAAGAAGACAGCACTCGGGCCCAGAGGCGCGATTCGCAGGCCGAGCGGGCCGAGGCGGGAGCAGGCAGCCGCGGGCGTCTACCGGTTGCAGGAAGCACACGTGCACAAAGGCAAGAACTGCAGGCCGAGCGGGCCGAGGAGGGAGCAGGCAGCCGCGGGCGTCTACCGGTTGCAGGAAGCACACGTGCACAAAGGCAAGAACTGCAGGCCGAGCGGGCCGAAGCGGGAGCAGGCAGCCGCGGGCGTCTACCGGTTGCAGGAAGCACACGTGCACAAAG
>CAJNDT010004820.1:0-10648 GCA_905221615.1 Symbiodinium sp. CCMP2592
AGTGTTAACTGCATAGTGTGCCTTTTCTACAGTTAACACTCAGTTAACACTCAGTTAACACTACAGTTAACACTACAGTTAACACTGCCGAAATGCCGCAAAAACCAGCATTTTGCAGAATACATGCGTTTTGAAAAGAAAAACTGCTAGTTTTAGTGTCTTTTATACACATTTGACGAAAATGCTGGTTTTCCCAGCATTTCGGCAGTGTTAACTGTGGTGTTAACTGTAGTGTTAACTGAGTGTTAACTGAGTGTTAACTGAGCGTTAACTGTGGGAAATGTAAGGAATTTACACTAAGCCAGAATACACGAGGAGCTCGCCAGTGGGAGTCCCACCTGAGTGCCGCGGAGCTGCATGGAGCAGACTTGGATCGAGGTGGAGCACCCGGGTCAGGGTGCAAAAAAAGTCGCATCCTGGAAGCCTGCTACCACAGTCGGCTTGCGTGGTCTTGGGTCGTACCTATAGCAACCAGCCGTGCCAACAAGCTTGCCGTATCGCATTCTTGGACATGTATAGGGCTTGGTCTGCATGTGGATGGTACCCATAACAGGAAGCGTGGTACAGTCGAGTGACGACACAGGCTACTTGGGTGATCTCAGCAAGAAGGATCCTGTCGTTGACGGAGGAAATCTTGGCACCATCTGCCTAGTAACAAGTGACACGACGCTTGAGCATATCCCCACACCCCCTTTTTAACATTGAAGATGATGGATACGGAGGTGGTGCAAGATTTTTGTTACTGGAACCCACGGCACTTCCGACGATCACCGGGCAATGTTAAAAAGGGGGCGTGGGGTGTCTGCTTGGCTTGGCCACTTAAACTGGTGCAAGATTTCCTCCATCAACAGTACCTTAAACTGTTGTCACAGTAAGCAATATGCAAGTGATGACAAGCCACAATATCGATCCCTCACCATCTCACCATGTGTGTCGGTGTGTCACTGTGTGTCAAAGACCGGGGTACTTCTAAGACAGATTTGAGGAAAGGCAAGTTTTCCTTGCATTTCGGCAGAGTAATAAGTGTTAACTGCATAGCGTGCCGTTTCTACAGTTAACACTCAGTTAACACTCAGTTAACACTCAGTTAACACTACAGTTAACACTACAGTTAACACTGCCGAAATGCCGCAAAAACCAGCATTTTGCAGAATACACGCGTTTTGAAAAGAAAAACTGCTAGTTTGAGTGTCTTTTATACACATTTGACGAAAATGCTGGTTTTCCCAGCATTTCGGCAGTGTTAACTGTAGTGTTAACTGTAGTGTTAACTGAGTGTTAACTGAGTGTTAACTGAGCGTTAACTGTGGGAAATGTAAGGAATTTACACTAAGCCAGAATACACGAGGAGCTCGACAGTGGAAGTCCCACTGGAGTGCCGCGGAGCTGCATGGAGCAGACTTGGGTCGAAGTGGAGCACCCGGGTCAGGGTGCAAAAAAAGTCGCATCCTGGTAGCCTGCAACCACAGTCGGCTTGTGTGGTCTTGGGCCGTACCTATAGCAACCAGCCGTGCCAACAAGCTTGCCGTATCGCATTCTTGGACATGTATCGGGCTTAGTCTGCATGTGGATGGTACCCGTCACAGGAAGCGTGGTGCAGTCGAGTGAAGACACAGGCTACTTTGGTCATCTCAGCAAGAAGGATCCTGTCGGTTGATGGAGGAAATCTTGCACCATCTGCCTAATAACAGGTGACACGACACTTGAGCATAACCCCGCACCCCCGTTTTAACATTGAAGATGATGGATATGGAGGTGGTGCAAGATTTTTGTCATTGGAACCCACGGCACTTCCGAGGATCACCGGTCAATGTTAAAAAGGGGTGGGCGTGGGTGTGTACTGCTTGCTTGGCCACTTAAACTGGTGCAAGATTTCCTCCATCAACAGTACCTTAAACTGTTGTCACAGTAAACAATATGCAAGTGATGACAAGCCACAATATCGATCCCTCACCATCTCACCATGTGTGTCGGTGTGTCACTGTGTGTCAAGGACCGAGGTACTTGTAAGACAGATTTTAGGAAACGCAGGTTTTCATTGCATTTCGGCAGAGTAATAAGTGTTAACTGCATAGTGTGCCTTTTCTACAGTTAACACTCAGTTAACACTCAGTTAACACTACAGTTAACACTACAGTTAACACTGCCGAAATGCCGCAAAAAAAAAAAAAAAAAAAAAAAAAAAAAAAAACAAAAAAAAACAACCCAGCATTTTGCAGACGTACACGCGTTTTGGAAAAGAAACCTAAACGCCTAGTTCTAGTGTCTTTTATACACATTTGACGAAAATGCTGGTTTTCCCAGCATTTCGGCAGTGTTAACTGTAGTGTTAACTGTAGTGTTAACTGATTGTTAACTGAGTGTTAACTGAGCGTTAACTGTGGGAAATGTAAGGAATTTACACTAAGCCAGAATACACGAGGAGCTCGCCAGTGGGAGTCCCACCGGAGTGCCGCGGAGCTGCATGGCGCAGACTTGGATCGAGGTGGAGCACCCGGGTCAGGGTGCAAAAAAAGTCGCATCCTGGAAGCCTGCTACCACAGTCGGCTTGCGTGGTCTTGGGTCGTCCCTATAGCAACCAGCCGTGCCAACAAGCTTGCCGTATCGCATTCTTGGACATGTATAGGGCTTGGTCTGCATGTGGATGGCACCCGTCACAGGAAGCGTGGTACAGTCGAGTGACGACACAGGCTACTTGGGTGATCTTAGCAAGAAGGATCCTGTCGGTACCTTAAACTGTTGTCACAGTAAGCAATATGCAAGTGATGACAAGCCACAATATCGATCCCTCACCATCTCACCATGTGTGTCGGTGTGTCACTGTGTGTCAAGGACCGATGTACTTGTAAGACAGATTTTAGGAAACGCAGGTTTTCCTTGCATTTCGGCAGAGTAATAAGTGTTAACTGCATAGTGTGCCTTTTCTACAGTTAGAGTACTAAGTGTTAACTGCATAGTGTGCCTTTTCTACAGTTAACACTCAGTTAACACTCAGTTAACACTACAGTTAACACTACAGTTAACACTGCCGAAATGCCGCAAAAACCAGCATTTTGCAGAATACATGCGTTTTGAAAAGAAAAACTTGCTAGTTCTAGTGTCTTTTATACACATTTGACGAAAATGCTGGTTTTCCCAGCATTTCGGCAGTGTTAACTGTAGTGTTAACTGTAGTGTTAACTGAGTGTTAACTGAGTGTCAACTGAGCGTTAACTGTGGGAAATGTAAGGAATTTACACTAAGCCAGAATACACGAGGAGCTCGCCAGTGGGAGTCCCACCGGAGTGACGCGGAGCTGCATGGAGCAGACTTGGATCGAGGTGGAGCACCCGGGTCAGGGTGCAAAAAAAGTCGCATCCTGGAAGCCTTCTACCACAGTCGGCTTGCGTGGTCTTGGGTCGTACCTATAGCAACCAGCCGTGCCAACAAGCTTGCCGTATCGCATTCTTGGACATGTATAGGGCATGGTCTGCATGTGGATGGTACCCGTCACAGGAAGCGTGGTACAGTCGAGTGACGACACAGGCTACTTGAGTGATCTCAGCAAGAAGGATCCTGTCGGTTGACGGAGGAAATCTTGCACCATCTGCCTAGTAACAAGTGACACGACGCTTGAGCATATCCCCACACCCCCTTTTTAACATTGCAGATGATGGATACGGAGGTGGTGCAAGATTTTTGTTACTGGAACCCACGGCACTTCCGACGATCACCGGTCAATGTTAAAAAGGGGGCGTGGGGTGTCTGCTTGGCTTGGCCACTTAAACTGGTGCAAGATTTCCTCCATCAACAGTACCTTAAACTGTTGTCACAGTAAGCAATATGCGAGTGATGACAAGCCACAATATCGATCCCTCACCATCTCACCATGTGTGTCGGTGTGTCACTGTGTGTCAAGGACCGAGGTACTTGTAAGACAGATTTTAGGAAACGCAGGTTTTCCTTGCATTTCGGCAGAGTGTGCCTTTTCTACAGTTAACACTCAGTTAACACTCAGTTAACACTACAGTTAACACTACAGTTAACACTGCCGAAATGCCGCAAAAACCAGCATTTTGCAGAATACACGCGTTTTGAAAAGAAAAACTGCTAGTTCTAATGTCTTTTATACACATTTGACGAAAATGCTGGTTTTCCCAGCATTTCGGCAGTGTTAACTGTAGTGTTAACTGTAGTGTTAACTGAGTGTTAACTGAGTGTTAACTGAGCGTTAACTGTGGGAAATGTTATTAATTTACACTAAGCCAGAATACACGAGGAGCTCGCCAGTGGGAGTCCCACCGGAGTGCCGCGGAGCTGCATGGAGCAGCCTTGGATCGAGGTGGAGCACCCGGGTCAGGGTGCAAAAAAAGTCGCATCCTGGAAGCCTGCTACCACAGTCGGCTTGCGTGGTCTTGGGTCGTACCTATAGCAACCAGCCGTGCCAACAAGCTTGCCGTATCGCATTCTTGGACATGTGTAGGGCTTGGTCTGCATGTGGATGGTACCCGTCACAGGAAGCGTGGTACTGTCGAGTGACGACACAGGCTACTTGGGTGATCTCAGCAAGAAGGATCCTGTCGGTACCTTAAACTGTTGTCACAGTAAGCAATATGCAAGTGATGACAAGCCACAATATCGATCCCTCACCATCTCACCATGTGTGTCGGTGTGTCACTGTGTGTCAAGGACCGAGGTACTTGTAAGACAGATTTGAGGCAAGGTAGGTTTTCCTTGCGTTTCGGCAGAGTAACAAGTGTTAACTGCATAGTGTGCCTTTTCTACAGTTAACACTCAGTTAACACTCAGTTAACACTACAGTTAACACTACAGTTAACACTGCCGAAATGCCGCAAAAACCAGCATTTTGCAGAATACACGCGTTTTGACAAGAAAAACTGCTAGTTTTAGTGTCTTTTATACACATTTGACGAAAATGCTGGTTTTCCCAGCATTTCGGCAGTGTTAACTGTAGTGTTAACTGTAGTGTTAACTGAGTGTTAACTGAGCGTTAACTGTGGGAAATGTTATTAATTTACACTAAGCCAGAATACACGAGGAGCTCGCCAGTGGGAGTCCCACCGGAGTGCCGCGGAGCTGCATGGAGCAGACTTGGATCGAGGTGGAGCACCCGGTTCAGGGTGCAAAAAAAGTCGCATCCTGGAAGCCTGCTACCACAGTCGGCTTGCGTGGTCTTGGGTCGTACCTCTAGCAACCAGCCGTGCCGACAAGCTTGCCGTATCGCATTCTTGGACATGTATAGGGCTTGGTCTGCATGTGGATGGTACCCGTCACAGGAAGCGTGGTACAGTCGAGTGACGACACAGGCTACTTGGGTGATCTCAGCAAGAAGGAACCTGTCGGTACCTTAAACTGTTGTCACAGTAAGCAATATGCAAGTGATGACAAGCCACAATATCGATCCCTCACCATCTCACCATGTGTGTCGGTGTGTCACTGTGTGTCAAGGACCGAGGTACTTGTAAGACAGATTTTAGGAAACGCAGGTTTTCCTTGCATTTCGGCAGAGTAATAAGTGTTAACTGCATAGTGTGCCTTTTCTACAGTTAAAGTAATAAGTGTTAACTGCATAGTGTGCCTTTTCTACAGTTAACACTCAGTTAACACTCAGTTAACACTACAGTTAACACTACAGTTAACACTGCCGAAATGCCGCAAAAACCAGCATTTTGCAGAATACACGCGTTTTGAAAAGAAAAACTTCTAGTTCTAGTGTCTTTTATACACATTTGACGAAAATGCTGGTTTTCCCAGCATTTCGGCAGTGTTAACTGTAGTGTTAACTGTAGTGTTAACTGAGTGTTAACTGAGTGTTAACTGAGCGTTAACTGTGGGAAATGTAAGGAATTTACACTAAGCCAGAATACACGAGGAGCTCGCCAGTGGGAGTCCCACCGGAGTGCCGCGGAGCTGCATGGAGCAGACTTGGATCGAGGTGGAGCACCCGGGTAAAAAAAAAAAAAAAGTCGCATCCTGGAAGCCTGCTACCACAGTCGGCTTGCGTGGTCTTGGGTCGTACCTATAGCAACCAGCCGTGCCAACAAGCTTGCCGTATCGCATTATTGGACATGTGTAGGGCTTGGTCTGCATGTGGATGGTACCCGTCACAGGAAGCGTGGTACAGTCGAGTGACGACACAGGCTACTTGTGTGATCTCAGCAAGAAGGATCCTGTCGGTACCTTAAACTGTTGTCACAGTAAGCAATATGCAAGTGATGACAAGCCACAATATCGATCCCTCACCATCTCACCATGTGTGTCGGTGTGTCACTGTGTGTCAGGGACCGAGGTACTTGTAAGACAGATTTTAGGAAACGCAGGTTTTCCTTGCATTTCGGCAGAGTAATAAGTGTTAACTGCATAGTGTGCCTTTTCTACAGTTAACACTCAGTTAACACTCAGTTAACACTACAGTTAACACTACAGTTAACACTGCAAAAAAAAAAAAAAAACCAGCATTTTGCAGAATACACGCGTTTTGAAAAGAAAAACTGCTAGTTTTAGTGTCTTTTATACACATTTGACGAAAATGCTGGTTTTCCCAGCATTTCGGCAGTGTTAACTGTAGTGTTAACTGAGTGTTAACTGAGTGTTAACTGAGCGTTAACTGTGGGAAATGTTATTAATTTACACTAAGCCAGAATACACGAGGAGCTCGCCATTGGGAGTCCCACCGGAGTGCCGCGGAGCTGCATGGAGCAGACTTGGATCGAGGTGGAGCACCCGGTTCAGGGTGCAAAAAAAGTCGCATCCTGGAAGCCTGCTACCACAGTCGGCTTGCGTGGTCTTGGGTCGTACCTCTAGCAACCAGCCGTGCCGACAAGCTTGCCGTATCGCATTCTTGGACATGTATAGGGCTTGGTCTGCATGTGGATGGTACCCGTCACAGGAAGCGTGGTACAGTCGAGTGACGACACAGGCTACTTGGGTGATCTCAGCAAGAAGGAACCTGTCGGTACCTTAAACTGTTGTCACAGTAAGCAATATGCAAGTGATGACAAGCCACAATATCGATCCCGCACCATCTCACCATGTGTGTCGGTGTGTCACTGTGTGTCAAGGACCGAGGTACTTGTAAGACAGATTTTAGGAAACGCAGGTTTTCCTTGCATTTCGGCAGAGTAATAAGTGTTAACTGCATAGTGTGCCTTTTCTACAGTTAGAGTAATAAGTGTTAACTGCGTAGTGTGCCTTTTCTACAGTTAACACTCAGTTAACACTCAGTTAACACTACAGTTAACACTACAGTTAACACTGCCGAAATGCCGCAAAAACCAGCATTTTGCAGAATACACGCGTTTTCAAAAGAAAAACTGCTAGTTCTAGTGTCTTTTATACACATTTGACGAAAATGCTGGTTTTCCCAGCATTTCGGCAGTGTTAACTGTAGTGTTAACTGTAGTGTTAACTGAGTGTTAACTGAGTGTTAAAACTGAGCGTTAAACTGTGGGAAATGTTATTAATTTACACTAAGCCAGAATACACGAGGAGCTCGCCAGTGGGAGTCCCACCGGAGTGCCGCGGAGCTGCATGGAGCAGACTTGGATCGAGGTGGAGCACACGGGTCAGGGTGCAAAAAAAGTCGCATCCTGGAAGCCTGCTACCACAGTCGGCTTGCGTGGTCTTGGGTCGTACCTACAGCAACCAGCCGTGCCAACAAGCTTGCCGTATCGCATTCTTGGACATGTATGGGGCTTGGTCTGCATGTGGATGGTACCCGTCACAGGAAGCGTGGTACTGTCGAGTGACGACACAGGCTACTTGGGTGATCTCAGCAAGAAGGATCCTGTCGGTACCTTAAACTGTTGTCACAGTAAGCAATATGCAAGTGATGACAAGCCACAATATCGATCCCTCACCATCTCACCATGTGTGTCGGTGTGTCACTGTGTGTCAAGGACCGAGGTACTTGTAAGACAGATTTTAGGAAACGCAGGATTTCCTTGCATTTCGGCAGAGTAATAAGTGTTAACTGCATAGTGTGCCTTTTCTACAGTTAGAGTAATAAGTGTTAACTGCATAGTGTGCCTTTTCTACAGTTAACACTCAGTTAACACTACAGTTAACACTACAGTTAACACTGCCGAAATGCCGCAAAAACCAGCATTTTGCAGAATACACGCGTTTTGAAAAGAAAAACTGCTAGTTCTAGTGTCTTTTATACACATTTGACGAAAATGCTGGTTTTCCCTGCATGTCGGCAGTGTTAACTGTAGTGTTAACTGTAGTGTTAACTGAGTGTTAACTGAGTGTTAACTGAGCGTTAACTGTGGGAAATGTAAGGAATTTACACTAAGCCAGAATACACGAGGAGCTCGCCAGTGGGAGTCCCACCGGAGTGCCGCGGAGCTGCATGGAGCAGACTTGGATCGAGGTGGAGCACCAGGGTCAGGGTGCAAAAAAAGTCGCATCCTGGAAGCCTGCTACCACAGTCGGCTTGCGTGGTCTTGGGTCGTACCTATAGCAACCAGCCGTGCCAACAAGCTTGCCGTATCGCATTCTTGGACATGTGTAGGGCTTGGTCTTCATGTGGATGGTACCCGTCACAGGAAGCGTGGTACAGTCGAGTGACGACACAGGCTACTTGGGTGATCTCAGCAAGAAGGATCCTGTCGGTTGACGGAGGAAATCTTGCACCATCTGCCTAGTAACAAGTGACACGACGCTTGAGCATATCCCCACACCCCCTTTTTAACATTGAAGATGATGGATACGGAGGCGGTGCAAGATTTTTGTCATTGGAACCCACGGCACTTCCGAGGATCACCGGTCAATGTTAAAAAGGGGGCGTGGGGTGTCTGCTTGGCTTGGCCACTTAAACTGGTGCAAGATTTCCTCCATCAACAGTACCTTAAACTGTTGTCACAGTAAGCAATATGCAAGTGATGGCAAGCCACAATATCGATCCCTCACCATCTCACCATGTGTGTCGGTGTGTCACTGTGTGTCAAGGACCGAGGTACTTGTAAGACAGATTTGAGGAAAGGCAGGTTTTCCTTGCATTTCGGCAGAGTAATAAGTGTTGACTGCATAGTGTGCCTTTTCTACAGTTAACACTCAGTTAACACTCAGTTAACACTACAGTTAACACTACAGTTAACACTGCCGAAATGCCGCAAAAACCAGCATTTTGCAGAATACACGCACTTTAAAAAGAAAAACTGCTAGTTTTAGTATCTTTTATACACATTTGAAGAAAATGCTGGTTTTCCCAGCATTTCGGCAGTGTTAACTGTAGTGTTAACTGTAGTGTTAACTGAGTGTTAACTGAGTGTTAACTGAGTGTTAACTGAGCATTAGCTGTGGGAAATGTAAGGATTTTACACTAAGCCAAAATACACGAGGAGCTGTGGGAGTCCCACCGGAGTGCCGCGGAGCGGCATGGAGCAGACTTGGATCGAAGTGGAGTACCCGGGTCAGGGTGCTAAAAAAAGTCGCATCCTGGAAGCCTGCAACCACAGTCGGCTTGTGTGGTCTTGGGCCGTACTTATAGCAAGCAGCGGTGCCAACAAGCTTGCCGTATCGCTTTCTTGGACATGTCTCGGGCTTGGTCTGCATGTGGATGGTACCCGTCACAGGATGCGTGGTACAGTCGATTGAAGACACAGGCTACTTTGTCTCAGCAAAAAGGATCCTGTCGTACCTTACACTGTCGTCACAGTAAGCAGTATGCAAGTGATGACAAGCCACAATATCGATCCCTCACCATCTCACCATGTGTGTCGGTGTGTCACTGTGTGTCAAGGACCGAGGTACTTGTAAGACAGATTTTTAGGAAACGCAGGTTTTCCTTGCATTTCGGCAGAGTAATAAGTGTTAACTGCATAGTGTGCCTTTTCTACAGTTAGAGTAATAAGTGTTAACTGCATAGTGTGCCTTTTCTACAGTTAACACTCAGTTAACACTCAGTTAACACTGCAGTTAACACTACAGTTAACACTGCCGAAATGCCGCAAAAACCAGCATTTTGCAGAATACACGCGTTTTGAAAAGAAAAACTGCTAGTTCTAGTGTCTTTTATACACATTTGACGAAAATGCTGGTTTTCCCAGCATTTCTGCAGTGTTAACTGTAGTGTTAACTGTAGTGTTAACTGAGTGTTAACTGAGTGTTAACTGAGCGTTAACTGTGGGAAATGTAAGGAATTTACACTAAGCCAGAATACACGAGGAGCTCGCCAGTGGGAGTACCACCGGAGTGCCGCGGAGCTGCATGGAGCAGACTTGGATCGAGGTGGAGCACCCGGGTCAGGGTGCAAAAAAAGTCGCATCCTGGAAGCCTGCTACCACAGTCGGCTTGCGTGGTCTTGGGTCGTACCTACAGCAACCAGCCGCGCCAACAAGCTTGCCGTATCGCATTCTTGGACATGTATAGGGCTTGGTCTGCATGTGGATGGTACCCGTCACAGGAAGCGTGGTACTGTCGAGTGACGACACAGGCTACTTGGGTGATCTCAGCAAGAAGGATCCTGTCGGTACCTTAAACTGTTGTCACAGTAAGCAATAGGCAAGTGATGACAAGCCACAATATCGATCCCTCACCATCTCACCATGTGTGTCGGTGTGTCACTGTGTGTCAAGGACCGAGGTACTTGTAAGACAGATTTGAGGAAAGGCAGGATTTCCTTGCATTTCGGCAGAGTAATAAG
>CAJNDT010004821.1:0-10627 GCA_905221615.1 Symbiodinium sp. CCMP2592
GCTTCTGGTTCTTCGGTACTTCAGTTGCAAAGGTCCTCTGCTTGGGTGATGAGCTGGGTCAGCTTTCCGCAGAAACAACCTTCTTAGCACGACATAAAAGGATCACTGCCCTGCCATCACTTCTTTGAAGCTTTCGCGTTAGCGGCATGGCTGGCAGCTCCTAGCCGAAGTTCTTTGCACATTAGCCTTGTGTCCCTATGCCCGCCAAGGATAAGCTCTGAGGCTCTGTTCAGTGTCGCTCAGCAGCAGATGGGGACAAAGCAATACCACACATTCTCTCACAACGCGTCCTTTCTTTCTGCCGTGCTTGCGTTCTTTCTTTCTTTCGTAAGGATTTCGGTCGAGTACGACGTGCATCAGAAACTGGGCTCTTGTTAAGGGTTTAACCTACCAGACTAAGAAAACCATACCATGCACTATCCCTATGGTAAATTGAATGAAGCTCCTTGACTTACCAAAGTAAGAAAACCATACTATCCACTATAGATCCCTATCATGGTAATTAAATGAAATTCTTTAACTTACCAGAATAATAAGAAATTCATACTATCCACTATGGATCCCGATTAAATGAAACTCCTTAACTTACTAGAATAAGAAAGCCATACTATCCACTAAAGATCCCCATCGTGGTAAGTTACATGAAACTCCTTGACCACAAGCCCCAAAAGGCATATCCTCATCCTCGAAGCACTGAGGTTTCCCGCTTCTGAACGGCCTTCATACCCTGGTTGAGTAGGCGCTGCACCATCTCCGACACCATGGGTGCATCACGGACCCCTGCCTGCAAGGGCAGAGAAGGGAGCGAGAGACGAAGACAAAGATTGACGGCAGGAGAGGCGGACAGAGAGTGAGGGAGAGACAAACAGCACAACGGCCAAGCTGGCAGGCAAGCAGACGGGCACGGACAGGAATGGAGGGCAAGAGAGAAGCAAAGAGGGCACAAGACGGTCAGCGAAAGAGAGAAAGAGCAGGAAGCATTTGGGCTCGTTAGTTGGGGGCGGTTTTGATACGATCGTGAATCGGCGAAGCCCCTCAGGAATCGGACAGTGCGGATGTGGAAACTATGCTTGAAGCTGCAGGTCTTGTGCTTGGAAAGGAAGCCATGAACTTGCAGCCTGATACTAGTCACTAGTATTATTATTATTGTTATTATCACTACAATAATCACTATTATTATTATTGTTATAATCACTATAGTTAATTGCAGGGCAATCTCTGATTCCAAGACACAGTGATAATAACGCTTCTTTTGTGTCTTGAGCCAAATATCGGTGATAACGTCTTCGAGTGAAACTGCTTCAAGATGATCTACATAAGAAGGGCCTGGGGGCTCGTGATTTCTCAACTCCCCCCTTGTAGACAGCGTGAAACAGTTACTTACAGGAAACTAGTTCTACTGCGCGGCACTCGGAAACCTAACTCGTCTAACAACTGCGCTTTAGGCGGTTTCAGTTCAGCTGGTGCTCGAGGCGTAAACGCGACTAGCACGACACGGGACTGAAGTGGCCCTTCCCATGGCACAGTGCAGTGTCTAACAGACGGCTGGAAGAGTGCAGGCAGTTCTTCAATGCGACCTGGGCTATTGCAATCACGCTGTGGGCATTGCTGCTCACCAAGTGGATCCTGGACCCATATCTGACCACCCTTTACCTTGGTTAACGGGTAGACAAAGTTGTACGATCCTGGATCGTTGTACTTGTCAGTGTGCAAGTCAAACTGACAACCTTGGTAAATCGCTACAGCAGTGAAGGTTAGGTTCTTGGCCTGTTGCCGAACGAACCTTGTGAGGACACGCGTAACCCCCCTGAACTTAGACGTATTGCTCCTTAACCCTACTACATCGCCGGGCCGAAAGTTTCGACCCACTTGTGCATCATCTTAACAAGCTCTTGCGGAGTAGCGGAGTACCTCAAAGTGCCGTTCACCCTACGCAGGCCAGCGGAGTAATTACTACGCCGTTTTAAAAATATAATACTTTTTAATTCCGGCGGAGGCCCCAAGGCTCACTTGTGTTAGGAGTCTATGGGTAAGAGGGTGGAGGCCCATGTGTTGTAAAGCATGTTGAAGCTAGTGGGTCGAACTATCGGCCCGGCGCAGCCTCCATTTTCGAGGCAAGAGTCCCCTCCTTTGCAGTCTTGGTGAAAGCAAAGCCGAACACTTTCACCCTGGGTTTGCTTGGGCTGGACTCTGGCCCCCAAAATTGACGCTGCGGTAGGACGAAAGTTTGACCTATTCCTGCCTTCGTCCAAGACAGGCCCCCATTCCCCCGTAGACTCCTAGCACACAGGACCCACCGGTTACTCCTCCGGAACATTAAAGTAGTATAATTTTAAAACGGGGTATAAAATACTCCGCTGGCCAGGCCACGTAAATCGCACTTGTCGCTACTCCGCTACTCCGCAAGATGCCTTAAGACAAGAAAGGGCCAGTAGGTCAAAACTTTCGTCCTCCCGATGCCTCACCGGGACCTTTCTGTTCAGCAAACCTCGCCAAACTTGTTGCTGTGTGACCTAACGACCTCCTGCAGGGTCCCCTAGACAGACATCCCCGTCTAAGAAACGATTCAGAATGCATCGCCGGGCCGAAAGTTTCGACCCACTTGTGCATCATCTTAACAAGCTCTTGCGGAGTAGCGGAGTACCTCAAAGTGCCGTTCACCCTACGCAGGCCAGCGGAGTAATTACTACGCCGTTTTAAAAATATAATACTTTTTAATTCTGGCGGAGGCCCCAAGGCTCACTTGTGTTAGGAGTCTTTAAAAAAGAATGGGGAATAGGGTGTAGGCCCATGTGTTGTAAAGCATGGTGAAGCTAGTGGTCGAAACGATCGGCCCGGCGCAGCCTCATTTTCGAGGCAAGAAGTCCCCTCCTTTGCAGTCTGGTGAACAAAGCCTAACACTTTCACCCTTGGTTTGCTTGGGCTGGATCTGCACCAAAAAATTGACGCTGCGTAGGACGAAGTTTGACCTATTCCTGCCTTCGTCCGAGACGGCCCCCCTTCCCCGTTAGACTCCTAGCCCACAGGACCCACCGGTTACTCCTCCGGACATAGTAGTATAAATTTTAAAACGGGTATACAATGCTCCGCTGGCAGGCCACGTAATCGCACTTGTCGCGTACTTTCCGAGACTCCGCCAGATGCCTTAGACAAGAAGGCCCAGTTAGGTCAAAACTTTCGTCCCCCGATGCTCCAACCGGATCTGCTTTCTGTTCAGCAAACCTCGCCAAACTTGTTGCTGTGTGACCTAACGACCTCCTGCAGGGTCCTCTAGACAGACATCCCCGTCTAAGAAACGATTCAGAAGGCATCGCCGGGCCGAAAGTTTCGACCCACTTGTGCATCATCTTAACAAGCTCTTGCAGAGTAGCGGAGTACCTCAAAGTGCCGTTCACCCTACGCAGGCCAGCGGAGTAATTACTACGCCGTTTTAAAAATATAATACTTTTTAATTCCGGCGGAGGCCCCAAGGCTCACTTGTGTTAGGAGTCTATGGGGAAGAGGGTGGAGGCCCATGTGTTGTAAAGCATGTTGAAGCTAGTGGGTCGAACTATCGGCCCGGCGCAGCGTCCATTTTCGAGGCAAGAGTCCCCTCCTTTGCAGTCTTGGTGAAAGCAAAGCCGAACACTTTCACCCTGGGTTTGCTTGGGCTGGACTCTGGCACCCAAAATTGACGCTGCGGTAGGACGAAAGTTTGACCTATTCCTGCCTTCGTCCAAGACAGGCCCCCATTCCCCCGTAGACTCCTAGCACACAGGCCCCACCGGTTACTCCTCCGGAACATTAAAGTAGTATAATTTTAAAACGGGGTATAAAATACTCCGCTGGCCAGGCCACGTAAATCGCACTTGTCGCTACTCCGCTACTGCGCAAGATGCCTTAAGACAAGAAAGGCCCAGTAGGTCAAAACTTTCGTCCTCCCGATGCCTCACCGGGACCTTTCTGTTCAGCAAACCTCGCCAAACTTGTTGCTGTGTGACCTAACGACCTCCTGCAGGGTCCCCTAGACAGACATCCCCGTCTAAGAAACGATGCAGAAGGCATCGCCGGGCCGAAAGTTTCGACCCACTTGTGCATCATCTTAACAAGCTCTTGCGGAGTAGCGGAGTACCTCAAAGTGCCGTTCACCCTACGCAGGCCAGCGGAGTAATTACTACGCCGTTTTAAAAATATAATACTTTTTAATTCCGGCGGAGGCCCCAAGGCTCACTTTTGTTAGGAGTCTATGGGGAAGAGGGTGGAGGCCCATGTGTTGTAAAGCATGTTGAAGCTAGTGGGTCGAACTATCCGCCCGGCGCAGCCTCCATTTTCGAGGCAAGAGTCCCCTCCTTTGCAGTCTTGGTGAAAGCAAAGCCGAACACTTTCACCCTGGGTTTGCTTGGGCTGGACTCTGGCACCCAAAATTGACGCTGCGGTAGGACGAAAGTTTGACCTATTCCTGCCTTCGTCCAAGACAGGCCCCCATTCCCCCGTAGACTCCTAGCACACAGAACCCACCGGTTACTCCTCCGGAACATTAAAGTAGTATAATTTTAAAACGGGGTATAAAATACTCCGCTGGCCAGGCCACGTAAATCGCACTTGTCGCTACTCCGCGACTCCGCAAGATGCCTTAAGACAAGAAAGGCCCAGTAGGTCAAAACTTTCGTCCTCCCGATGCCTCACCGGGACCTTTCTGTTCAGCAAACCTCGCCAAACTTGTTGCTGTGTGACCTAACGACCTCCTGCAGGGTCCCCTAGACAGACATCCCCGTCTAATAAACGATTCAGAAGGCATCGCCGGGCCGAAAGTTTCGACCCACTTGTGCATCATCTTAACAAGCTCTTGCGGAGTAGCGGAGTACCTCAAAGTGCCGTTCACCCTACGCAGGCCAGCGGAGTAATTACTACGCCGTTTTAAAAATATAATACTTCTCGCTTGTGTTAGGAGTCTATGGGGAAGAGGGTGGAGGCCCATGTGTTGTAAAGCATGTTGAAGCTAGTGGGTCGAACTATCGGCCCGGCGCAGCCTCCATTTTCGAGGCAAGAGTCCCCTCCTTTGCAGTCTTGGTGAAAGCAAAGCCGAACACTTTCACCCTGGGTTTGCTTGGGCTGGACTCTGGCACGCAAAATTGACGCTGCGGTAGGACGAAAGTTTGACCTATTCC
This sequence comes from Symbiodinium sp. CCMP2592, assembly GCA_905221615.1. Taxonomy (NCBI): domain Eukaryota; class Dinophyceae; order Suessiales; family Symbiodiniaceae; genus Symbiodinium; species Symbiodinium sp. CCMP2592. Next base: position 5,148 of record CAJNDT010004821.1, read on the forward strand.
TTCCTTCGTCCAAGACAGGCCCCCATTCCCCCGTAGACTCCTAGCACACAGGACCCACCGGTTACTCCTCCGGAACATTAAAGTAGTATAATTTTAAAACGGGGTATAAAATACTCCGCTGGCCAGGCCAATTTTAAAACGGGGTATAAAATACTCCGCTGGCCAGGCCACGTAAATCGCACTTGTCGCTACTCCGCTACTCCGCAAGATGCCTTAAGACACGAAAGGCCCAGTAGGTCAAAACTTTCGTCCTCCCGATGCCTCACCGGGACCTTTCTGTTCAGCAAACCTCGCCAAACTTGTTGCTGTGTGACCTAACGACCTCCTGCAGGGTACCCTAGACAGACATCCCCGTCTAAGAAACGATTCAGAAGGCATCGCCGGGCCGAAAGTTTCGACCCACTTGTGCATCATCTTAACAAGCTCTTGCGGAGTAGCGGAGTACCTCAAAGTGCCGTTCACCCTACGCAGGCCAGCGGAGTAATTACTACGCCGTTTTAAGAATATAATACTTTTTGCATTCCTGCGGAGGCCCCAAGGCTCACTTGTGTTAGGAGTCTATGGGGAAGAGGGTGGAGGCCCATGTGTTGTAAAGCATGTTGAAGCTAGTGGGTCGAACTATCGGCCCGGCGCAGCCTCCATTTTCGAGGCAAGAGTCCCCTCCTTTGCAGTCTTGGTGAAAGCAAAGCCGAACACTTTCACCCTGGGTTTGCTTGGGCTGGACTCTGGCACCCAAAATTGACGCTGCGGTAGGACGAAAGTTTGACCTATTCCTTCCTTCGTCCAAGACAGGCCCCCATTCCCCCGTAGACTCCTAGCACACAGGACCCACCGGTTACTCCCCCGGAACATTAAAGTAGTATAATTTTAAAACGGGGTATAAAATACTCCGCTGGCCAGGCCACGTAAATCGCACTTGTCGCTACTCCGCTACTCCGCAAGATGCCTTAAGACAAGAAAGGCCCAGTAGGTCAAAACTCTCGTCCTCCCGATGCCTCACCGGGACCTTTCTGTTCAGCAAACCTCGCCAAACTTGTTGCTGTGTGACCTAACGACCTCCTGCAGGGTCCCCTAGACAGACATCCCCGTCTAAGAAACGATTCAGAAGGCATCGCCGGGCCGAAAGTTTCGACCCACTTGTGCATCATCTTAACAAGCTCTTGCGGAGTAGCGGAGTACTACGCCGTTTTAAAAATATAATACTTTTTAATTCCGGCGGAGGCCCCAAGGCTCACTTGTGTTAGGAGTCTATGGGGAAGAGGGTGGAGGCCCATGTGTTGTAAAGCATGTTGAAGCTAGTGGGTCGAACTATCGGCCCGGCGCAGCGTCCATTTTCGAGGCAAGAGTCCCCTCCTTTGCAGTCTTGGTGAAAGCAAAGCCGAACACTTTCACCCTGGGTTTGCTTGGGCTGGACTCTGGCACCCAAAATTGACGCTGCGGTAGGACGAAAGTTTGACCTATTCCTTCCTTCGTCCAAGACAGGCCCCCATTCCCCCGTAGAATCCTAGCACACAGGACCCACCGGTTACTCCTCCGGAACATTAAAGTAGTATAATTTTAAAACGGGGTATAAAATACTCCGCTGGCCAGGCCACGTAAATCGCACTTGTCGCTACTCCGCTACTCCGCAAGATGCCTTAAGACAAGAAAGGGCCAGTAGGTCAAAACTTTCGTCCTCCCGATGCCTCACCGGGACCTTTCTGTTCAGCAAACCTCGCCAAACTTGTTGCTGTGTGACCTAACGACCTCCTGCAGGGCCCCCTAGACAGACATCCCCGTCTAAGAAACGATTCAGAAGGCATCGCCGGGCCGAAAGTTTCGACCCACTTGTGCATCATCTTAACAAGCTCTTGCGGAGTAGCGGAGTACCTCAAAGTGCCGTTCACCCTACGCAGGCCAGCGGAGTAATTACTACGCCGTTTTAAAAATATATACTTTTTTAATTCCGGCGGAGGCCCCAAGGCTCACTTGTGTTAGGAGTCTATGGGGAAGAGGGTGGAGGCCCATGTGTTGTAAAGCATGTTGAAGCTAGTGGGTCGAACTATCGGCCCGGCGCAGCCTCCATTTTCGAGGCAAGAGTCCCCTCCTTTGCAGTCTTGGTGAAAGCAAAGCCGAACACGTTCACCCTGGGTTTGCTTGGGCTGGACTCTGGCACCCAAAATTGACGCTGCGGTAGGACGAAAGTTTGACCTATTCCTGCCTTCGTCCAAGACAGGCCCCCCTTCCCCCGTAGACTCCTAGCACACAGGACCCACCGGTTACTCCTCCGGAACATTAAAGTAGTATAATTTTAAAACGGGGTATAAAATACTCCGCTGGCCAGGCCACGTAAATCGCACTTTTCGGTACTCCGCTACTCCGGAAACGGGGGCAAGATCCTTAGACAAGAATAGGCACCCAGTAAGGTCAAACTTTCGTCTCATCCCGATGCCTCCTCGGAACTTTCTGTTCAGCAAACCTCGCAACTTTTTGCTGTGGTGCCTAACGACTCTCCTGCGAGGTTTCCTAGACAGACATCCCGTCTAAGAAAAGATTCAGAAGGCAATCGCCGGGCCAGCAAGTTCGACCCACTTGTGCATCTCTTAACAAGCTCTTCTTGCGAGTCAGCGGAGTACCTCAAAGTGCCGTTCACCCCCCTAACGCAAGGCCAGCGGAGTAATTACGACGCCGTTTTTAATTCGGCGGAGGCCCCAGGCTCACTTTGTGTTAGGAGTCTGTGGTGACGAAGGGTGGAGGCCCATGTTTGTAAAAGCATTGTTGAAGCTAGTGTGTCGAACTATCGGCCCGGCCGCGCCTCCATTTTTCGAGGAAGAAGTCCCCTCCTTTGCAAGTCTTTGGTGAAGCAAAGCCGAACCACTTTCACCCTGGGTTTGCTTGGGCTGGACTCTGGCACCCAAAATTGACGCTGCGGTAGGACGAAAGTTTGACCTATTCCTGCCTTCGTCCAAGACAGGCCCCCATTCCCCCGTAGCCTCCTAGCACACAGGACCCACCGGTTACTCCTCCGGAACATTAAAGTAGTATAATTTTAAAACGGGGTATAAAATACTCCGCTGGCCAGGCCACGTAAATCGCACTTCTCGGTACTCCGATACTCCGCAAGACGTCTTAAGACAAGACAGATCCAGTAGGTCAAAACTTTTGTCCTCCCGATGCCTCACCGCGACCTTTCTGTTCAGCAAACCTCGCCAAAGTTGTTGCTGCGTGACCCAACGACCTCCTGCAGGGTCCCCTAGACAGACATCCCCGTCGAAGAAACGATTCAGAAGGCATCGCCGGGCCGAAAGTTTCGACCCACTTGTGCATCATCTTACATACAAGCTCTTGCGGAGTAGCGGAGTACCTCAAAGTGCCGTTTACCCTACGCTGGCCAGCGGAGTAATTACTACGCCGTTTTAAAAATATAATACTTTTTAGTTCCGGCGGAGGCCCCAAGGCTCACTTGTGTTAGGAGTCTATGGGGAAGAGGCTGGAGGCCCATGTGTTGTAAAGCATGTTGAAGCTAGTGGGTCGAACTATCGGCCCGGCGCAGCCTCCATTTTCGAGGCAAGAGTCCCCTCCTTTGCAGTCTTGGTGAAAGCAAAGCCGAACACTTTCACCCTGGGTTTGCTTGGGCTGGACTCTGGCACCCAAAATTGACGCTGCGGTAGGACGAAAGTTTGACCTATTCCTGCCTTCGTCCAAGACAGGCCCCCATTCCCCCGTAGACTCCTAGCACACAGGACCCACCGGTTACCCCTCCGGAACATTAAAGTAGTATAATTTTAAAACGGGGTATAAAATACTCCGCTGGCCAGGCCACGTAAATCGCACTTGTCGCTACTCCGCTACTCCGCAAGATGCCTTAAGACAAGAAAGGCCCAGTAGGTCAAAACTTTCGTCCTCCCGCTGCCTCACCGGGACCTTTCTGTTCAGCAAACCTCGCCAAACTTGTTGCTGTGTGACCTAACGACCTCCTGCAGGGTCCTCTAGACAGACATCCCCGTCTAAGAAACGATTCAGAAGGCATCGCCGGGCCGAAAGTTTCGACCCACTTGTGCATCATCTTAACAATCTCTTGCGGAGTAGCGGAGTACAACCTCAAGTCCGTTCACCCTCCGCAGCCAGCGAGTAATTACTAACGCCGTTTTTAAAAATTAATTACCTTTTAATTCCGCGGAGGCCCAAGGCTTCACTGTGTTTATGGAGTCTATGGGGAAAGATGGTGAGGCCCATGTTGTGTGTAAAAGCTGTTGAAACGAGTGGGTCGAACTATCGCCCGGCGCAGCACTCCATTTTATCGAAGCAAGAGGTCCCCCCTTTTGTGCATTCTTGGGTGATAAGCAAAGCCGAACACTTTCACCCTGGGTTTGCTTGGGCTGGACTCTGGCACCCAAAATTGACGCTGCGGTAGGACGAAAGTTTGACCTATTCCTTCCTTCGTCCAAGACAGGCCCCCATTCCCCCGTAGACTCCTAGCACACAGGACCCCCCGGTTACTCCTCCGGAACATTAAAGTAGTATAATTTTAAAACGGGGTATAAAATACTCCGCTGGCCAGGCCACGTAAATCGCACTTGTCGCTACTCCGCTACTCCGCAAGATGCCTTAAGACAAGAAAGGCCCAGTAGGTCAAAACTTTCGTCCTCCCGATGCCTCACCGGGACCTTTCTGTTCAGCAAACCTCGCCAAACTTGTTGCTGTGTGACCTAACGACCTCCTGCAGGGTCCCCTCGACAGACATCCCCGTCTAAGAAACGATTCAGAAGGCATCGCCGGGCCGAAAGTTTCGACCCACTTGTGCATCATCTTAACAAGCTCTTGCGGAGTAGCCGAGTACCTCAAAGTGCCGTTCACCCTACGCAGGCCAGCGGAGTAATTACTACGCCGTTTTAAAAATATAATACTTTTTAATTCCGGCGGAGGCCCCAAGGCTCACTTGTGTTAGGAGTCTATGGGGAAGAGGGTGGATGCCCATGTGTTGTAAAGCATGTTGAAGCTAGTGGGTCGAACTATCGGCCCGGCGCAGCCTCCATTTTCGAGGCAAGAGTCCCCTCCTTTGCAGTCTTGGTGAAAGCAAAGCCGAACACTTTCACCCTGGGTTTGCTTGGGCTGGACTCTGGCACCCAAAATTGACGCTGCGGTAGGACGAAAGTTTGACCTATTCCTGCCTTCGTCCAAGACAGGCCACCATTCCCCCGTAGACTCCTAGCACACAGGACCCACCGGTTACTCCTCCGGAACATTAAAGTAGTATAATTTTAAAACGGGGTATAAAATACTCCGCTGGCCAGGCCACGTAAATCGCACTTTTCGGTACTCCGCTACTCCGCAAGACGTCTTAAGACAAGACAGATCCAGTCGGTCAAAACTTTTGTCCTCCCGATGCCTCACCGGGACCTTTCTGTTCAGCAAACCTCGCCAAACTTGTTGCTGTGTGACCTACCGACCTCCTGCGGGGTCCCCTAGACAGACATCCCCGTCTAAGAAACGATTCAGAA
>CAJNDT010004822.1:0-10618 GCA_905221615.1 Symbiodinium sp. CCMP2592
ATTGTGCCAGGGATTGTCCTTCCTAACGCCCCAATACGCGAAACAATTCTGCAGGAGATTTTCCTTCCTAACGCCCCAATAAGCGAAACAATTCTGCAAGCATTTCTCTTTGCTAACCCTTCATAAACGAAACACAAACTCCTTTCGAGCAGGTCTGAGCTCTGGACACCTGCGTCGAGGTGGAAGAAGCTCCTCCTGAACAGGTCTGAGCTCTGGACTCCTTCATATAGGTAGAACAAACTCTTCCACAGGTCTGAGCTCTGGTCCCCTTCATACCGGTAGAACGAGATCTGGACCCCTTCAACAAACTCCTCCTGAGCAGGTCTGAGCTCTGGACCCCTTCATATAAGTAGAACAAACTCCTGCTGGGCAGGTTTGAGCTCTGGACCCTTCATATAGGTAGAACAAACTCCTCCTGAGGCTGAAAGAGGCTTTGAGCCTCTTCATTCCCCCTTATATTAGTCGAACAAATTCGTTTCCAGGAGGCTTTCAAGAAGGCTGAAAGAGGCTTTGAGCCTCTTCATCCCCCCTTATATTAGTCGAACAAATTCGTTTCCAGGAGGCTTTCAAGAAGGCTGAAAGAGGCTTTGAGCCTCTTCATCTCCCCTTATATTAGTCGAACAAAGTCGTTTCCAGGAGGCTTTCAAGAAGGCTGAAAGAGGCTTTGAGCCTCTTCATCCCCCCTTATATTAGTCGAACAAATTCGTTTCCATGAGGCTTTCAAGAAGGCTGAAAGAGGCGTTGAGCCTCTTCATCCCCCCTTATATTAGTCGAACAAATTCGTTTCCAGGAGGCTTTCAAGAAGGCTGAAAGAGGCTTTGAGCCTCTTCATCCCTCCTTATATTAGTCGAACAAATTCGTTTCCAGGAGGCTTTCAAGAAGGCGGAAAGAGGCTTTGAGCCTCTTCATCCCCCTTTATATTAGTCGAACAAATTCGTTTCCAGGAAGCTTTCAAGAAGGCTGAAAGAGGCTTTGAGCCTTTTCATCCCCCCTTATATTAGTCGAACAAATTCGTTTCCAGGAGGCTTTCAGGAAGGCTGAAAGAGGCTTTGAGCCTCGTCATACCCCCTTATATTAGTCGAACAAATTCGTTTGCAGGAGGCTTTCAAGAAGGCTGAAAGAGGCTTTGAGCCTCTTCATCACCCCTTATATTAGTCGAACAAATTCGTTTCCAGGAGGCTTTCAAGAAGGCTGAAAGATGCTTTCAGCCTCTTCATCCCCCCCTATATTAGTCGAACAAATTCGTTTCCATGAGGCTTTCAAGAAGGCTGAAAGAGGCTTTGAGCCTCTTCATCCCCCCTTATATTAGTCGAACAAATTCGTTTCCAGGAGGCTTTCAAGAAGGCTGAAAGAAGCTTTGAGCCTCTTCATCCCCCCTTATATTAGTCGAACAAATTCTTTTCCAGGAGGCTTTCAAGAAGGCTGAAAGAGGCTTTGAGCCTCTTCATCCCCCCTTATATTAGTCGAACAAATTCGTTTCCAGGAGGCTTTCAAGAAGGCGCAATAAGCTAAACATGTTTCTGCAATAGATTGATAGTCACTCCTAAAGCCCCAATAAGCGGGAACTAATTGTGCGAGATTGTCCGTCCTAAAGCCCCAAGAAAGCGAAACAATCGCAGGAGATTTCTTCCTAACGCCCCAATAAGCGAAACCATCTGCAAGCATTTCTGCTTTGCAACCCTTCATAAACGAAACACAAACCTCCATTTCGAGCCGGTCTGACGCTCTGACCCCTTCGTCGACGGTGGAAGGAAGCTCATCTGAACAGGGCTGAGCTCTGGACTCCTTTCATAGGGTAGAACAATACTCTTCCACAGGTTGAGCTCTGGTGCCCCTTCATACCGTTCGAACGAGATCTGGACCCTTCAACAAACTCTTTCCTGAGCAGGTCTGAGCTCTGGAACCCCTTTCATATAAGTAGAACAAACTTCTGTGGGCAGAGTCTGAGCTCTGGACCTTCATAGAGGGATAGAACAAAACTCTTCATGGGGATGAAAGAGGCTTTGAGCCTCTTCATTCCACCTTATATTAGTCGAACAAATTCGTTTCCAGGAGGCTTTCAAGAAGGCTGAAAGAGGCTTTGAGCCTCTTCATCCCCCCTTATATTAGTCGAACAAATTCGTTTCCAGGAGGCTTTCAAGAAGGCTGAAAAAGGCTTTGAGCCTCTTCATCCCCCCTTATATTAGTCGAACAAATTCGTTTCCATGAGGCTTTCAAGAAGGCTGAAAGAGGCTTTGAGCCTCTTCATCCCCCCTTATATTAGTCGAACAAATTCGTTTCCAGGAGGCTTTCAAGAAGGCTGAAAGAGGCTTTGAGCCTCTTCATCCCTCCTTATATTAGTCGAACAAATTCGTTTCCAGGAGGCTTTCAGGAAGGCTGAAAGAGGGCTTTGAGCCTCTTCATCCCTCCTTATATTAGTCGAACAAATTCGTTTCCAGGAGGCTTTCAGGAAGGCTGAAAGAGGCTTTGAGCCTTTCATCCCCCTATATAGTCGAACAAATTCGTTTCCAGAAGATTTCAAGAGGCTGAAAGAGGATTTGACAGCCTTTTCATCCCCCTATATTAGTAGAACAAATTTCGTTCCAGGGGTATTTTCAGGAGGCTGAAAGAGGCTTTGAGCCTCTTCATCCCTCCTTATATTAGTCGAACAAATTCGTTTCCAGGAGGCTTTCAAGAAGGCTGAAAGAGGCTTGAGCCTCTTCATCCCCCCTTATATTAGTCGAACAAATTCGTTTCCAGGAGGCTTTCAAGAAGGCTGAAAGAGGCTTTGAGCCTCTTCATCCCCCCTTATATTAGTCGAACAAATTCGTTTCCAGGAGGCTTTCAAGAAGGCTGAACGAGGCTTTGAGCCTCTTCATCCCCCCTTATATTAGTCGAACAAATTCGTTTCCAGGAGGCTTTCAAGAAGGCTGAAAGAGGCTTTGAGCCTCTTCATCCCCCCTTATATTAGTCGAACAAATTCGTTTCAGGAGGCTTTCAAGAAGGCTGAAAGAGGCTTTGAGCCTCTTCATCCCCCCATATATTAGTCGAACAAATTCGTTTCCAGGAGGCTTTCAAGAAGGCACGCAATAAGCTAAAACAGTTCTGCAATAGATTGATAGTCAACGCCCAATAGCGGAACAATTGTGCCCAGAGATGGCCTTCCTCAACGCCCACTAAGCGAAGACAATTCTGCAGGAGTTTTCCTGCTAAAACGCCCCAATACGCGAAACAATTCTGCCCAAGAGCATTTCTCTTGCTGAACCTTCATAAACGAAACACAAAATTCCTTTTCGAGAGGTTCTGAGCTGGGACAACCTTCGTCGAGGTGGAAGAGTCCAGAACAGGTCTGAGCTCTGGACTCCTGTCAGTAAGTGAAACAAAAACTCTTCCAACGTTCTGCGCTCTGGTCCCCTTCATAACCGGTAGAACGAGATCTGGACCCCTTCAACAAACTCTTACTGAGCAGGTCTGAGCTCTGGACCCTTTCATATAAGTAGAACAAACTCCTGCTGGGCAGGTCTGAGCTCTGGACCCTTCATATAGGTAGAACAAACTCCTCCTGAGGCTGAAAGAGGCTTTGAGCCTCTTCATTCCCCCTTATATTAGTCGAACAAATTCGTTTCCAGGAGGCTTTCAAGAAGGCTGAAAGAGGCTTTGAGCCTCTTCATCTCCCCTTATATTAGTCGAACAAATTCGGTTCCAGGAGGCTTTCAAGAAGGCTGAAAGAGGCTTTGAGCCTCTTCATCCCCCCTTATATTAGTCGAACAAATTCGTTTCCAGGAGGCTTTCAAGAAGGCTGAAAGAGGCTTTGAGCCTCTTCATCCCCCCTTATATTAGTCGAACAAATTCGTTTCCAGGAGGCTTTCAAGAAGGCTGAAAGAGGCTTTGAGCCTCTTCATCCCCCATTATATTAGTCGAACAAATTCGTTTCCAACAAAATTCGTTTCCAGAGGCTTTCAAGACGGCGGAAAGATGCGTTTTCAGCCCTATCATCCCCCCTTATATTAGTCGATACAATTTGTTTCCCTGAGCTTTCAAGAGGCCTGAAGATTCTTTGACCTCTTCATCCCCCCTTATATTAGTCCGAACAATCGTTTCCAGGAGGCTTTCAAGAAGTCGGAAGAAGCTTTGGCCCTCTTCATCCCCCTTATATTAGTCGAACAAATTCGTTTCCAGGAGGCTTTCAAGAAGGCTGAAAGAGGCTTTGAGCCTCTTCATCCCCCCTTATATTAGTCGAACAAATTCGTTTCCAGGAAGCTTTCAAGAAGGCACGCAATAAGCTAAACAGTCCTGCAATAGATTGATAGTCCTAACGCCCCAATAAGCGGAACAATTGTGCCAGAGATTGTCCTTCCTAACGCCCCAATAAGCGAAACAATTCTGCAGGAGATTTTCCTTCCTAACGCCCCGATAAGCGAAACAATTCTGCAAGCATTTCTCTTTGCTAACCCTTCATAAACGAAACACAAACTCCTTTCGAGCAGGTCTGAGCTCTGGACACCTTCGTCTAGGTGGAAGAAGCTCCTCCTGAACAGGTCTGAGCTCTGGACTCCTTCATATAGGTAGAACAAACTCTTCCACAGGTCTGAGCTCTGGTCCCCTTCATACCGGTAGAACGAGATCTGGGCCCCTTCAACAAACTCTTCCTGAGCAGGTCTGAGCTCTGGACCCCTTCATATAAGTAGAACAAACTCCTGCTGGGCAGGTCTGAGCTCTGGACCCTTCATATAGGTAGAACAAACTCCTCCTGAGGCTGAAAGAGGCTTTGAGCCTCTTCATTCCCCCTATATTGGTCGAACAAATTCGTTTCCAGGAGGCTTTCAAGAAGGCTGAAAGAGGCTTTGAGCCTCTTCATCCCTCCTTATATTAGTCGAACAAATTCGTTTCCAGGAGGCTTTCAAGAAGGCTGAAAGAGGCTTTGAACCTCTTCATCCCCCCTTATATTAGTCGAACAAATTCGTTTCCAGGAGGCTTTCAAGAAGGCTGAAAGAGGCTTTGAGCCTCTTCATCTCCCCTTATATTAGTCGAACAAATTCGTTTCCAGGAGGATTTCAAGAAGGCTGAAAGAGGCTTTGAGCCTCTTCATCCCCCCTTATATTAGTCGAACAAATTCGTTTCCAGGAAGCTTTCAAGAAGGCTGAAAGAGGCTTTGAGCCTTTTCATCCCCCCTTATATTAGTCGAACAAATTCGTTTCCAGGCGGCTTTCAAGAAGGCTGAAAGAGGCTTTGAGCCTCTTCATCCCCCCTTATATTAGTCGAACAAATTCGTTCCCAGGAGGCTTTCAAGAAGGCTGAAAGAGGCTTTGAGCCTCTTCATCCCCCCTTATAGTAGTCGACAATTCGTTCCAGGAGCGTTTCCCCGGAAGCTGAAAGAGGCTTAGCCTCGTCCCCCCCTTATATAGGTCGAAACAAATTCGTTTGCAGAACTTTCACGAGGCTGAAAGAAAGCTTTGAGCCTTTCCCCCCTATATTATTGACAAATTCGTTTTCGGAGGCGTTCAAGAAGCTGAAGACTTTCAGCCTCGTCATCCCCCTTATATTAGTCGCCAAATTCGGTTCCTGAGTCTTTCAAGAAGGCTGAAAGAGGCTTTGAGCCTCTTCATCCCTCCTTATTTTAGTCGAACAAATTCGTTTCCAGGAGGCCTTCAAGAAGGCTGAAAGAGGCTTTGAGCCTCTTCATCCCCCCTTATATTAGTCGAACAAATTCGTTTCCAGGAGGCTTTCAAGAAGGCTGAAAGAGGCTTTGAGCCTCTTCATCCCCCCTTATATTAGTCGAACAAATTCGTTTCCAGGAAGCTTTCAAGAAGGCACGCAATCAGCTAAACAGTTCTGCAATAGATTGATAGTCCTAACGCCCCAATAAGCGGAACAATTGTGCCAGAGATTGTCCTTCCTAACGCCCCAATAAGCGAAACAATTCTGCAGGAGATTTTCCTTCCTAACGCCCCAATAAGCGAAACAATTCTGCACGCATTTCTCTTTGCTAACCCTTCATAAACGAAACACAAACTCCTTTCGAGCAGGTCTGAGCTCTGGACACCTTCGTCGAGGTGGAAGAAGCTCCTCCTGAACAGGTCTGAGCTCTGGACTCCTTCATATAGGTAGAACAAACTCTTCCACAGGTCTGAGCTCTGTTCCCCTTCATACCGGTAGAACGAGATCTGGACCCCTTCAACAAACTCTTCCTGAGCAGGTCTGAGCTCTGGACCCCTTCATATAAGTAGAACAAACTCCTGCTGGGCAGGTCTGAGCTCTGGGCCCTTCATATAGGTAGAACAAACTCCTCCTGAGGCTGAAAGAGGCTTTGAGCCTCTTCATTCCCCCTTATATTAGTCGAACAAATTCGTTTCCAGGAGGCTTTCAAGAAGGCTGAAAGAGGCTTTGAGCCTCTTCATCCCTCCTTATACTAGTCGAACAAATTCGTTTCCAGGAGGCTTTCAAGAAGGCTGACAGAGGCTTTGGGCCTCTTCATCCCCCCTTATATTAGTCGAACAAATTCGTTTCCAGGAGGCTTTCAAGAAGGCTGAAAGAGGCTTTGAGCTTCTTCATCCCCCTTATATTAGTCGAACAAATTCGTTTCCAGGAGGCTTTCAAGAAGGCTGAAAGAAGCTTTGAGCCTCTTCATCTCCCCTTATATTAGTCGAACAAATTCGTTTCCAGGAGGCTTTCAAGAAGGCTGAAAGAGGCTTTGAGCCTCTTCATCCCCCCTTATATTAGTCGAACAAATTCTTTTCCAGGAGGCTTTCAAGAAGGCTGAAAGAGGCTTTGAGCCTCTTCATCCCCCCTTATATTAGTCGAACAAATTCGTTTCCAGGAGGCTTTCAAGAAGGCTGAAAGAGGCTTTGAGCCTCTTCATCCCCCCTTATATTAGTCGAACAAATTCGTTTCCAGGAGGCTTCCAGGAAGGCTGAAAGAGGCTTTGAGCCTCGTCATCCCCCCTTATATTAGTCGAACAAATTCGTTTGCAGGAGGCTTTCAAGAAGGCTGAAAGAGTCTTTGAGCCTCTTCATCACCCCTTATATTAGTCGAACAAATTCGTTTCCAGGAGGCTTTCAAGAAGGCTGAAAGATGCTTTCAGCCTCTTCATCCCCCCTTATATTAGTCGAACAAATTCGTTTCCATGAGGCTTTCAAGAAGGCTGAAAGAGGCTTTGAGCCTCTTCATCCCCCCTTATATTAGTCGAACAAATTCGTTTCCAGGAGGCTTTCAAGAAGGCTGAAAGAAGCTTTGAGCCTCTTCATCCCCCCTTATATTATTCGAACAAATTCGTTTCCAGGAGGCTTTCAAGAAGGCTGAAAGAGGCTTTGAGCCTCTTCATCCCCCCTTATATTAGTCGAACAAATTCGTTTCCAGGAAGCTTTCAAGAAGGCACGCAATAAGCTAAACATTTCTGCAATAGATTGATAGTCCTAACGCCCCAATAAGCGGAACAATTGTGCCAGAGATTGTCCTTCCTAACGCCCCAATAAGCGAAACAATTCTGCAGGAGATTTTCCTTCCTAACGCCCCAATAAGCGAAACAATTCTGCAGGCATTTCTCTTTGCTAACCCTTCATAAACGAAACACAAACTCCTTTCGAGCAGGTCTGAGCTCTGGACACCTTCGTCGAGGTGGAAGAAGCTCCTCCTGAACAGGTCTGAGCTCTGGACTCCTTCATATAGGTAGAACAAACTCTTCCACAGGTCTGAGCTCTGGTCCCCTTCATACCGGTAGAACGAGATCTGGACCCCTTCAGCAAACTCTTCCTGAGCAGGTCTGAGCTCTGGACCCCTTCATATAAGTAGAACAAACTCCTGCTGGGCAGGTCTGAGCTCTGGACCCTTCATATAGGTAGAACAAACTCCTCCTGAGGCTGAAAGAGGCTTTGAGCCTCTTCATTCCCCCTTATATTAGTCGAACAAATTCGTTTCCAGGAGGCTTTCAAGAAGGCTGAAAGAGGCTTTGAGCCTCTTCAGCCCTCCTTATATTAGTCGAACAAATTCGTTTCCAGGAGGCTTTCAAGAAGGCTGAAAGAGGCTTTGAGCCTCTTCATCCCCCCTTATATTAGTCGAACAAATTCGTTTCCAGGAGGCTTTCAAGAAGGCTGAAAGAGGCTTTGGGCCTCTTCATCCCCCCTTAGAACAAATTCCTCCTGAGCAGGTCTGAGCTCTAGACCCTTCATTTCGGTAGAACAGAGTCTTTCTGAGCACGTCTAAGCTCTAGACCCTTCCTTTCGGTAGAACAAAGTCCTCCTGAGCAGGTCTGAGTTCTGGAACTCTTTATATAGGTAGGATAAATTACTCCTGAGCAGGTCTGAGCTCTGGACCTCTTTAGATAGGTAGAACAGACTCCTCGAGAGTGGGTCTGAACTCTGGACCTCTTCATATAGGTAGAACGAGTTTCCTTTTTTTTCCGGGAGGCTTTTGGGGGTTCTGGGCCGTTCATATAGGCAGAACAAATTTTTGTTAAGAAGCTCATTGAAGTCTCTCGGCTCTTCATATAGGTAGAACAAATTTCTCTTCGGGAAGCTACTGGAGGTTTCCGGGCCTGTCGTATAAGTAGAACAAATTCCTTTCTGAGAGTTTCATGGAAGTCTTTCGGCCCTTCATACAGGCGGAACAGATTCCTCTTCGGGAGGCTTCTGAGGGTTTCTGGGTCTTTGCAAGGGGTAGAACAAATTGCTTGTTGAGAGGCTCGGGTAGGTGGGGATGTAACTCATGCAGCAGGCTGCTGAATGCGAATGTGTTCTTTTTTCTGCTGGCTTTCTTTGGGTGCTTGCCGCTTCAGCTGCTTTGCAGCTTCTGCATGGTATCTTTGAGATTGTGCGCGGACATGTCAGTCTTCATGCGGAGTCGACGTTTGGCTGGCCTCTGTCGAATCTCGTTTGACCACAGAATTGCCGAGGCTTGGACAGGCTGGTTGTGACCTCGAAGCACCACTCGGATGCGCTGCTTTTGGGAGCGAAGTTTGCCGGCTCGTACAGCTGCTCTGGATGCTCTTCTCACTAAGGTGGCCATTGTAACATTTCTGCATCCGAAACAATTCACCTCGCCGATGTCTTCGCAAGAGAATGCAGTGGTGAAGGCAGCTTGCATGAAGTCGCGTTGGGCTTGCAAGTTGCAGGTAATGATGAACTCGCCGCGGGGAATCCGTCTGAAGACGACTGCACGACGGCTGGATTCCGTAGGTATTGCCCATGTCAGAAAACCACCATCTGCGCAGAGGTTGTGTTTGAAGTGCTTCTGGGGGAGGTCCAGGTGGGTCGGGATGTCAAGCTCATTGGCTCTTTGCACGTGGATGACTCTGCGCGTCTTGTCGATGTAAGCACGGTGCCAGGACTGTGCGGGTAGGACAGCAACCACTTTGGCCAGGTCGATGAGCTGTTCTTCCTTGATGCCGTCTGCCCAGTTGATAATCGTTATTTCTGCCATGGCGAGCGGTTGATAGGACTTTTGATTGTGCGTCTTCAATACTCGTTGGTATCCTGAGCCGAAACGTTTCTGTCTGGCAGAGATTGTTGGATTCATGTCCTACAGCTGCGGTACGTATACTTTTTCGAGCTTAAAATCAGCAGAGCCTCGTGCTGGCCTTTCGAGTACCATGAGGCATGACAGTTTGTTGGATCGTCTTGGCTGCAATTCCCTTCGTACGATGATGCTTCAGACGTTTACGGCTGAGCTTTCTCTCGGCGCACGATGTCAGGTGTTCGGTCCTTTCGGTAAAGACGCGGCGAGAGCCGCCCCAGAACCGGCAGTCCGAATCTGACAATCCAGTCGTGGGACTGTTCTGCTGAGGTTCGCCTGCCAAGGTAAGTACATGAAGTACAGAGTCGAGCCCATATCCTCGAAACCCCGAAGCGTGGACTTGGACTCACAAAGAACAGTCTTCTTGAGGGAGCTACAATGAATGTCGGTTTCTACGGAAGCACTGTTTTGATTCGCAAGTGTTGCCTCTGACCTTTTCAGGCCAGTTTCGATAAATATACCCGCCTCATGCTCATTGTTCGACAGATTGCCCCCGACTCGAGTACTGATTTCAGTTGCGGTGTCCTTTGAAAACTTGCAGTGGTACATAACGATACACACTGAAGATTATTGCAAGGTCCTCTTCCTCGGTTAGCGAGTCGGAGATCTTTTCCCCAAACCAGTCCGCCTCTGCGGCACATCGCTGGCCTTGTCGAGCTAACCTGAGAGATACACCCTACCTGTGGCGGAGCATCGAGGACCCGGCATATGAAGACCGATTGCCCCCAAGAGCACCGAGGGTTCTCCGCCAATGGCACGTTGTGATCGCGGCACACGTGCAAGGGGCCAGGACTACAAGTGCCTCGGCTATACTGGTGTTCTTCGCGCTCAGACTTCGGTCTTGCACGCAAAACCAGGAAGAGCTTCGAACATGAGTGCTATACATGGGCATCGCCAACAAGGAAGTTCGGAGCTGAAGACTCGAGCAATCGTGCTGCAGATCCATGCGCGAGTTCTTGAACTACGGCTGTTGCAAGAACGAACCTCTCGACAAGCTCTGCTAATCATTCCGATGTTGCTAACTTACAGCGTGGACCCTTCATACAGGGCTTGTACATGTGGAACAAACTTACTTTCCGAACTCTGAACTCTGGCCCCCTCATGAAGGGCTCTCGATCCTTCATATAGGTAG
>CAJNDT010004823.1:0-10611 GCA_905221615.1 Symbiodinium sp. CCMP2592
TTGTCCTGGCATGACAATCTGGGGATCTGGTCGAATCAGATTGTCATTTATGACAATCTGGGGAGGTGGGGGAGAGATTGTCATGGCATGACAATGTGGCCTTCTCCCACATTGTAGCGCGTGACAATCTTGGGCTTTCTCCCGGCAGATTGTCATGGCATGACAATTTGGGCATGCGCATGTAGCTGCCTTCAAATTGTCACGCTATGACAATCTGCGGGGGGGGGGGAGATTGTCATGGTATGGCAATGTGGCCTTCCTCCACATTGTCATAGTGTGACAATCTTTGGGCTTTTTTTCTCGTCAGATTGTCGCGTTGTGACAATCCGGCGTGAGGGGGGTGGGTGGGGAGGGTGGGGGAGGGGGGGAGATTGTCATGGCATGACAATCTGGCCTTTTCCCACGTGACAATCTCGGGCTTTCTTCCGCCAGATTGTCACGTCGTGACAATCTGGAGGGAGGGGGGTGGGGAGGGAGGGGGGGCCAGGATTGTCATGGCGTGACAATCCTGGCATGGGCATGAAGCCGTCTTCAAATTGTTCCGCTATGACAATTTGGGGGGGGGGGGGGGCGTCACACTCTTCGTGGGGCCGAGGCTGCCCAGATTGTCATGTCGGGACAATCTTCCCTTGCCTTCCTTCCGAATTGTCACGAAAGGGCAATTAAAATTGTCATGTTGTGACAATTTTGGATTGTCTCGGCCCCGTTTGTGTCACACTCTTTTTGCGGTCGGGGTCCTCCAGATTGTTATGGCATGAGAATCTGGAGCCCCTCCGGCCCTTTGCTGCGTTAAACTCCTCGGGCTCTGGTGTCCCTCTTTCCTTTCCCTTCTTTCCGGGTGATGCTGTCTTGCTTTCTGTCTTTGCCTGTCCCTGCCTACTGCTTCCCTAGGCTGCTGCTCCAATGCAAAACTCACCCTTTTTTTACTGCTCTAGCTCGAGGCGCCAGAGGTGCACGTGCTTCCATTCCTCTTTGGGGTGGAAGGCACGTTCTGGTAGTTTCGCCATTCTGCCTGGGCATGTTGCTCGGATGGCGGTCTTGCGTCCGCCGTCTCTGTGGCCTCACTTTAACGGCTGCACAGCTTCAGACTTTGCAGTCAGTTGGAGTCGGAGTCAGTCGATGTAGTGGGCTCCGCCGCCTTAGGGGCCTAAGACGTACCACTAGGCTACCGCGGCGGAGGCAGACGATGCACACCAAATCGTAGAAGCTCTAGGTGCGGGGGAAAAAGCAGATAAGACGCAGCCCGGGGGAGCGTGCCCGGTGAGTGCTTCTCCATGCCAGCTCCGGCTTCAGTTGCCAGTTTCTCTCCCCTTCTGTCTTGCCGACTCCGGTCAGGGGGCTGCACCCCAGCTTCCCCCCATTTATGTGGGGTGGGGTTTGAAGCTTCATGTTGAGCTGTACGCTTGTGAACGGGAACGGCTCCACAGCCTCAAAGTTTGCAGTCAGTCGGAGTCGAGCCAGTCGATGTAGTGGGCTCCGCCGCCTTAGGGGCATAAGAAGTACCACTAGGCTACCGCGGCGGAGGCAGACGACGCGCATCACATATTAGCTAGTGCTTTGGCAAGGGGGGGGGGGGGGGATTTAGTCGCGCTTGTCCTTTTCGGAAAAGGACAATCAGCTTTAAATTCGAGATTTTCTATTTCTTGGCTCCGGAAATTTGGAAAATTGCCGGTGATTTTCAAGCGACGAATTCTGTTCATAAAATGTGGCTTTTAATAGAAGCCGGCTGCGAATCTCGTGGTGCCCCCCTTTCTTTTCGTGTGGCTGCTCTTAGCCTTCAGGTTTTCTAGATTTAGTTGCGCTTGTCCTTTTCGGAAAAGGACAAGCAGCTCTAAATCCAGGATTTTGTGCATTTAGTCGCGCTTGTCCTTTTCGGAAAAGGACAAGCAGCTCTAAATCCAGGATTTTGTGCTTTAGTCGCGCTTGTCCTTTTCGGGAAAGGACAAGCAGCTCTAAATCCAGGATTTTTTACATTCAGTCGCGCTTGTCCTTTTCGGGAAAGGACAAGCAGCTCTAAAACCAGGATTTTGTAGATTTAGTCGCGCTTGTCCTTTTCGGAAGAGGACAAGCAGCTCTAAATCCAGGATTTTGTGCATTTAGTCGTGCTGTCCTTTTCGGAAAAGGACAAGCAGCTCTTAATCCAAGTTTTTTTGTGCATTTAGTGGCGCTTGTCCTTTTCGGAAAAGGACAAGCAGCTCTAAATTCGAGATTTTCTACATTCTTGCCTCTGGAAATTTGGAAAATTGCTGGTGATTTTCAAGTGATAAATTCTGTTCATAAAATGTGTCTTTTAATGAAAGCAGGCTGCGAATCTCGAGGTCCCCCCCTTTCTTTTCGTGTGGCTGCTCTTAGCCTTCCGGTTTTCTACATTTAGTCGCGCTTGTCTTTTTCGGAAAAGGACAAGCAGCTCTAAATCCAGGATTTTGTAGATTTAGTCGCGCTTGTCCTTTTCGGAAAAGGACAAGCAGCTCTTAATCCAGGATTTTGCTGATTTAGTCGCGCTTGTCCTTTTCGGAAAAGGACAAGCAGCTCTAAATCCAGGATTTTGTGCATTTAGTCGTGCTTGGCCTTTTCGGAAAAGGACAAGCAGCTCTTAATCCAAGTTTTTTGTGCATTTAGTCGCGCTTGTCCTTTTCGGAAAAGGACAAGCAGCTCTAAATTCGAGATTTTCTACATCCTTGCCTCCGGAAATTTGGAAAATTGCTGGTGATTTTCAAGTGATAAATTCTGTTCATAAAATGTGTCTTTTAATGAAAGCCGGCTGCGAATCTCGAGGGCCCCCCCTTTCTTTTCGTGTGGCTGCTCTTAGCCTTCCGGTTTTCTACATTTAGTCGCGCTTGTCCTTTTCGGAAAAGGACAAGCAGCTCTAATTCCAGGATTTTGTAGATTTAGTCGCGCTTGTCCTTTTCGGAAAAGGACAAGCAGCTCTTAATCCAGGATTTTGCTGATTTAGTCGCGCTTGTCCTTTTCGGAAAAGGACAAGCAGCTCTAAATCCAGGATTTTGTGCATTTAGTCGTGCTTGTCCTTTTCGGAAAAGGACAAGCAGCTCTTAATCCAAGTTTTCTGTGCATTTAGTCGGGCTTGTCCTTTTCGGAAAAGGACAAGCAGCTCTAAAGGAGCAAAATGACAGGGGTGGGATTCGAACCCGCGCACGTACACACAATGCGTTTTTCTGTAAATGGGTCGCTAGACTTTCAGCCTTAGCATGGTGTCGACTGTACTTGCACAGGACCGCTAACTCGACAGTCAAACTTGACGTCGAAGCGTGACTCTGCGGCGAATGCACTGCGCAGACGCCAGAACAATTTGGAGCAGGACAGGCAGCACCGCGAGAGCTGCAACTACAAGCTGGCCGATGCCCAAAGACGGAAAACCGGCGCCGAAGCGCCTATCACGGAGGCCGAGAGAAGCGCGGAAACCTCGGCGGGACATCGTGAACAAGCTCTTCGAACATGTTTTCTTGAGGGTCTTTCAGGGAGTTCCGGGAATAAGCCCCTAAGCCCCTAACCCCGTCCAATTTTCAATTTTTACTTAAACTATTCACTTTAAATACACAAGCAGCTCTAAATCCAGGTTTTTGTGCATTTAGTCGCGTGTGTCCTTTTGGGAAAAGGAGAAGCAGCTCTAAATCCAGAATTTTGTAGATTTAGCTGGGCTTCTTCTTTTTGGAAAAGGACAGGCAGCTCTAAATCCAGGATTTTGTGCATTTTGTCGCGCTTGTCCTATTCGGAAAAGGATAACCAGCTCTCAATCTAGGATTTTGCAGATTTAGTCGCGCTTGCCCTTTTCGGGAAGGGACAAGCAGCTCTTAATCCAGGATTTTGTGCATTTAGTCACGCTTGTCCTTTGCGGAAAAGGACAAGCAGCTCTAAATTCGAGATTTTTTCTTTTTTTCTTCCGATAATTTTCTTGCTTCCGGTAATTTGGAAAATTGCTGGTGATTTTCAAGTGATAATTTGTGTTCAAAAAATGTGTCTTTTAATGAAAGCCGGCTGCGAATCTCGAGGGCCCTAAACCCTTAACCCTTAACCCTTGACCCTAAACCCTGAATCCTTAACCTCAAACCCTGAACCCTTATCCCTTAACTCTTAACTGTTAACCCCAAATTCTTAACCCTAGACCCTAAACCCTAAACCCTAAACCCTAAACCCTAAACCTTAAACCCTAAACCCTAAACCCTAAACCTTTAATCCTAAACCCTAAACCCCAAACCCTTAACCCAAAACCCTGAACACTAAACCCTTAACCTTTAACCCTTAACACTTAAACCTAAAACCCTAAACCCTTAAGCTTGAACCCTAGACCCTGAACCCTTAACCCTTAACCCTTAACCCCCAACCCTAAACCGAAAACCCTTAACCTTTAACCCTACAACTCTCGAACCCTTTCCAGCCTACCCTTCTTGGCTCACTGGGCTTCACGGCTTCTTTCGCTTCTAGCTCGCTGCAGGCTTGTGGTTTCGCGCTGCTTCCAATGCACGCGACCATTGTTTTTATCGATCTGGAAGAATGGTGTGCGAGTGAAACGGCTATCCTAGGATGTTGCTTTTGAATCCGCCACGGCCCTTGCCGGTGATGCGGGGCAAGGGGTTCGAGCAGCGGTCGCTGCGTGGTGTTCTGCCTCAGGTAGGTATGTGAGCTGACTAATGTACTGCCGATCAAAGGTAGATGCTGCCGAGGTGCCATTTCCTGTCCGGACTGCGGCCAGGCAGCGCTGGCATGCGTAACACGGCACAAAGTTCGTGTTGTAGGCTGCC
Source organism: Symbiodinium sp. CCMP2592 (assembly GCA_905221615.1). NCBI lineage: Eukaryota > Dinophyceae > Suessiales > Symbiodiniaceae > Symbiodinium > Symbiodinium sp. CCMP2592. The sequence continues at coordinate 4,758 of CAJNDT010004823.1, forward strand.
CGGGGGCGGGGCGGCGGTGGCAGCGGGGTTTGGTTGGGGTAGTGGAGGTTGGGTATGGTGGTTGTGGGGATGTAGGTGGGGCTGATGGTGCTGCCGTTGTGGCCTGGCATTGGTGGGTGTGGTGTGTTCTCGTGGAGGTAGGGGGTTCTGATGGTGGGGTGGGGAGGGGCGATGTGGCTCGCTTCGTTGCAGTCTGGAAGCGCCTGCTCTCCTGGTGCTAACCCTTCACCCTTAACCCTAAACCCTAAACCCTAAACCTTTAATCCTAAACCCTAAACCCCAAACCCTTAACCCAAAACCCTGAACACTAAACCCTTAACCCTAAACCCTAAACCCTAAACCCTCAAGCAAATGATAAATAGAAGGTGTGGGTTGCACGGTTTGGATGGCAAGTTCATGACAATAGCAATAAGCATGCTGTGAAAAATGTCTTTTCATCGCAAATTTGTTGTTTCCTGTAAACCCGAAAGCAGGGGCAGGGCAGGGCTCGAGGCAGCAAAAAACAAAGCCACCTGCACCAAAAAAGCAAAAGCAAAAACCCTGTCAAAACCCACCAAAACCCGCCAAAACTCCGGACCCAAACCCTACACACCTTCTATAAACCCTAAACCCTCAAGCAAATGATAAATAGAAGGTGTGTGTTGGACGGTTCGGATGGCAGGGTCATGATATTTGCAATAAGCATGTTGTGAAAAATGTCATTGCAAATTTGTTGTTCCGCGAGAGCCCGAAAGCAGGGGCAGGGCAGGGCTCGAGGCAGCAAAAAAAAAAGTCACCTGCACAAAAAAAAGCAAAAGCCAAAACCCTGTCAAAACCCGCCCGAAACCCGCCGTGGACTTCATCGTCAAGACGGGAGCTCCGCTGGACCCAGCAGCCATCTGGACAGATCCAGAGGACACTGGAGGACTCGAGACCTTGCTGCAGCTTTCGGTCGGCTTGCGTGTTATGCTGCGGCACAACATCGACGTGGAGGATGGCTTGGTTAACGAGGCTTGTGGCGCCGTGGAGCACATCGACATCGACGAGACCAGCGGAGAGGTGGAAAGGATCTGGGTCGCCTTCGAAAAGAATGCCGGAACCATCTGGCGAGCGGAGCACGGCACCAACTCAGTGGCCATTCTCCGTCGCTCGGGCACGTACGTGGACAAGGACTGCAACAAAGCGGAAAGACGTCAATTCCCGCTCGTGCTCGCTAAAGCCATCACCATCCACAAGAGCCAGGCAGCCACGATGCACGACGGAGTCCACGCACGCTTGGACCACACGGTCACCCAGGAAGGTCAAGCGTACGTCGCCCTGAGCCGCTGCCCCGAGCAGGCATTGTGCACCCTGGAGCACTTCAACCCGAAGGCTTTGCGATTCAACAAGAACGCTGAGTGGGCTCTGCACAAGTTGAAGTTTCAGCAAGCGCAGAGGGATGGTCCGCCACTCTGGCGTGCCTTGTTCAAGCCTCCGCAGAGCAAGGAAGTCTACTCGAAGCGATTGCAGGAGCTGGGCAAGCCTGATTTCGCGAAGCTGGGGACATGGCACGGCGAGGATGCGGAGGAGGGCGTCCGACCCTGGCACTGCCCGCTGTGCGGCAAAGAAGCTCCCGACACCAAAGCTGCCATTCAGGCTCACAGAAAGACGTGCCCGTGCAAGCCCGAATCCAAAGCCAAGGCCAAGAGTTCAGCCAAGAGCAAGGCTAAGCCCGTGGCCGGCGCCGCAGCAACACCGAGCCAAGCTACTGTTGGCACGGGTAAGCGAGCCGCCGAAAATGCCGTGGCACATGTGCCGGTGGCCAAGCATCTTCGCAAAGACACTTGCAGCAACAGCACCGCGGCCACGCCAACAGCGGCAACCGCCCCAAGAGGAGCAGCAGAACCGGGCGAGCCTTATTTCGAGCAGCAGCAGCGCGCCCTTTGCGGGCTGCATGCTCTGAACAATGCTTTGGGGGCAAGGCACTTCGCTCCGGAGGACATGGAGAAGGCCGTGCTCGTTCTTCTTGAAGAAGGTGGCCATGAACGTGGAGAAAACATCCAGGACCACATGGCTCCAGATGGCTTCTACTCCTCCGAAGTCTTGGCTCAAGCACTCCAGTCGAAGGCCATGGACACGTACGATCGGGTCATGTGGGAGATGCCTTTGAGACCCGTGACGACCGTCCGCGAGCTGCAGGGAGCTGTAGGGGCTGTGCAGAATCGGGACAACCTGCACTGGGTGGCTTACCGGTTCTTCAACAACGGCATCCTCCGTTTGGATTCTTTGGCACGCGCGCCGGAGCACATCCCAGTGGACACCTTCTTGGCCGACCTCCGGCACCACCCCAGCACCTACTGCATCCGTGAAGTTTAGACCGTCTGTACAAAGCCATGGAGAGCTTCGCCACCGTGCGGACTGTATGTGTTGCCTGCAAGTGAAAATCTGCATCTTTAGTCGTGTGCATCCACTGCAAGATCTACAATTGCATCCATTGCAAGATGTGCAACGTTTCCCCAAGGCCCGATTGCAGATCCCATGTATGTTTCGCAGCCATCTCAAGCTTTTCAAACAGATCGAATCTCCAGCCATGGATCCCAAGACCGTTACAAGCAGCTCCATCGCAGCGATACCCGATACAAACAAAGCCAGCGCCTTACACTGCTAAAGAGATTCGAATGCTGTGCGTATGTGTCGCATCGTCGTGCGTTTTCTAGGTAGAAGAGGGACAACGTGGCAGGGCAGTGCAAACGGGCCCAGGCAGGGCAGGGCAGGGCAGGGCAGGGAAGCAGGGCAAGAGAGGGCAGGGCACAGGCAGCCCAAAAAAAATGCTTACACAAAGCCGCCAGAACTCCGTACCTAAACCCAACACAACTTCCATCGTGGCAGGGCAATGCAAACGGGTCGGGGCAGGGCAGGGCAGGGCAGGGCACAGCACCACGCAGGGCACAGCAGGGCACAGCAGGGGCAGGGCAGGGCTCGAGGCAGCACAAAACGAAGCCACCTGCACAAAAAAAGCAAAAGCAAAAACCCTGTCAAAACCCGCCAAAACCCGCTCGAAACCCACTCGAAACCCGCTCGAAACCCGCCCGAAACCCGCCCGAAACCCGCCAAAACTCCGGACCCAAACCCTACACATCTTCTATAAACCCTAAACCCTAAACCCTAAACCCTAAACCCTAAACCCTAAACCCTAAACCCTAAACCCTAAACCCTAAACCATAAACCTTAAACCCTAAACCCTAAACCCTGAACCCTAAACCTTTAATCCTAAACCCTAAACCCCAAACCCTTAACCCAAAACCCTGAACACTAAACCCTAAACCCTAAACCGTAAACCCTAGTAGTGGCTTCTAGGGTTTAGGGCATGTTTGGTTGGCCTTTAGGGTTTAGGAAGAAAGTGAATATTTTTCTAATGTTTTGGGATTCTTTGGGCGGGTGGGTTTTTTACTATTACACTGCTGGGCTAGTGATTTCTTAGCCTAGCTAATCGTAAACCCTAAACCCTAAACCCTAAACCCTAAACCCTAAACCCTAAACCCTAAACCCTAAACCTTAAACCGTAAACCCTAAACCTTAAACCCTAAACCCTAAACCCTAAACCCTAAACCCTAAACCCTAAACCCTAAACCCTAAACCCTAAACCCTAAACCCTAAACCCTAAACCCTAAACCCTAAACCTTAAACCCTAAACCCTAAACCTTAAACCCTAAACCCTAAACCCTAAACCCTAAACCTTTAATCCTAAACCCTAAACCCCAAACCCTTAACCCAAAACCCTGAACACTAAACCCTAAACCCTAAACGCTAAACCCTAGTAGTGGCTTCTAGGGATTAGGGCATGTTTGGTTGGCCTTTAGGGTTTAGAAAGAAAGTGTATATTTTCCTAATGTTTTGGTATCCTTTGGGCGGGTGGGTTTTTTACTACTACACTGCTGGGCTAGTGATTTCTTAGCCCAGCTAATCGTAAACCCTAAACCCTAAACCCTAAAAAAAAAAGAAAAGAAAAAAAAAAAAAAAAAAAAACCCTAAACCCTAAACCCTAAACCCTAAACCCTAAACCCTAAACCCTAAACCCTAAACCCTAAACCTTAAACCCTAAACCCTAAACCCTAAACCCTAAACCCTAAACCCTAAACCCTAAACCCTAAACCCTAAACCTTAAACCCTAAACCCTAAACCCTGAACCCTAAACCTTTAATCCTAAACCCTAAACCCCAAACCCTTAACCCAAAACCCTGAACACTAAACCCTAAACCCTAAACCGTAAACCCTAGTAGTGGCTTCTAGGGTTTAGGGCATGTTTGGTTGGCTTTTAGGGTTTAGAAAGAAAGTGTATATTTTCCTAATGTTTTGGTATTCTTTGGGCGGGTGGGTTTTTTACTACTACACTGCTGGGCTAGTGATTTCTTAGCCCAGCTAATCGTAAACCCTAAACCCTAAACCCTAAACCCTAAACCCTAAACCCTAAACCCTAAACCCTAAACCCTAAACCTTAAACCCTAAATCCTAAACCCTAAACCCTAAACCCTAAACCCTAAACCCTAAACCCTAAACCCTAAACCCTAAACCCTAAACCCTAAACCCTAAACCCTACCCGCTCGAAGCCCACTCGAAACCCGGTCGAAACCCGCCCGAAACCCGCCAAAACCCGCCAAAACTCCGGACCCAAACCCTACACACCTTCTATAAACCCTAAACCCTAACCCCTAAACCCTAAACCCTAAACCCTAAAGCTTAAACCCTAAACCGTAAACCCTAAACCCTAAACCCTAAACCCTAAACCCTAAACCCTAAACCCTCAAGCCCAGGATAAATAGAAATTGTTTAGGCAAAGCAAAACACAAAACCCGCCCAAAACCGCACAAAACTCAGGACCTGAACCCTAAACAATTTGTATTGAATGTCGCTTCGAACTGTAAAAAGTAATATCGTTAATGATGCTGAGTTTCACATTTTCATTAAACGTGTCCATCCAAAGTCCAGCCCAGCCCAAGCCCAAGCACCCCAGCAGCCCAACCAGCCCAGCCAGCCCGCCCACCCAGCAGCCAGCCCAGCTGGACTCTCAGGGGGGGGGGCAGCCCAGCCCGCCCAACCCCATGCTTCACCCAACCCACCCAGCAGCCCTCCCAAGCAAAAGGCAAAACCCGCACAAAACCCGCACAAAACCCGCCCAAAACCGCCCAAAACCGCACAAAACTCCGGACCTGAACCCTAAACAATTTCTATAAACCCTAAACCCCTAAACCCTAAACCCCTAAAGTAGTAGTAGTAGTAGCAGCAGTAGTAGTAGTAGTAGCAGTAGTAGTTGTAGTAGTAGTAGTAGTAGCAACCGTAGTAGTAGTAGTAGTAGTAGTAGTAGTAGTAGTAGTAGTAGTAGTAGTAGTAGTAGTAGTTGTAGTAGTAGTAGTAGTAGTAGTAGTATGCAAAATGCCATTTGCCAAAAAAAAAAAATCCTCCAGCTGCTCCCGGCCGCCAGAGGTTGATCCCATGCTCCTTGAAGCCGGTGCCAACACCAGCTTGGAGACGAATGATGGGATCAAGTTATTGCAGGGCCCTCCACGTGATCTTCACAAGCCTCAGGGCCCACCGGGTGGGAATTGAGCATCCACCCCCCTGCTCGAGGAAAACCTCGCTCCCTGAGGCACCCGTTTTGCACACCCTGGAGTTGCAGTTTCCGCTTTGCCGCCCTGGATTGCTATACAACCTTTGTGCTGGAAGTGCCTTGTTTCGGATGCTGGCAGCATGGTGCTTCATCGTAGTACAACCTTAGTACTGGAAGTCTCTGGTTTCGGATGCTGGCTGGATGACTACCAGTACTACTACTACTACTACTACTACTACTACTACTACTACTACTACTGCTACTACTACTACTACTACTACTACTACTACT